>LSSL01007790.1:0-11376 GCA_001953115.1 Smittium mucronatum | reverse complement strand
AAAGTTGTATCCAATTCATCCAATTGCTTTTTATAAATATACGTCTATTTATTTACAATTATTCCATTTTAAGAATAAGCGATAAAACTGTAAGACATAAGCTAAATCCATGACATTTGTTCCAATAGTTTGAAACGTGGTTTCTAAAAAAAATTTGAATTTTAAAATCGTATCGCCTATAAAAGCTTTATTGGATATACCTATCTAATGAAAGTAGCATTCAAAGGATTTTTTTTTATCTTGCTTATATATTAACGGCTGCGATACCGTGATTTTCGTTAAAAAAGTTGGCACAAAATTAATTTATTGGAAATTTAGAGTATATTTAAAAAAATTGAATTGAAAATTTCGAAATAATCGACTCCTAGTCTTTTAAAATCTGCCTTGAAGAATATTTTCTACACCTAATTGAATAACCCTTTACTAAAATACACAGATGTAATCCTTAAATTACGGGAATCAATAAATGTTTATACGGCTACAAGGGCGATTTTTTTATAAAAAGTAAAAGATGATTCAACATGATAATATTAATTTTCCATCGCAACATTGTTTTTTCAAATTCAATTAGAGATTTCTAGCTTTTATTATTCTTATAACGTATTTTTCCAAAGTTTCTCCGATCTTTTTGTGTAAAAAAAAAATTAGGATCTACGGGAATTACTCGCAATTAAATGTAAAATTTGCCAATTAAAATAATAATAATGTCAGACCTGTGAATAAATTAAAAAATAAATTTTTGTCGTTTTTACATTGTCTTATTAGGTATAAAAACGCAACTTGGCAACAAATATTATCTATGTATAAATGTTTAGAATGAATTAATTAAAATTTTATTTTGGGTTTATTAGATATAATTGTAAATGATAATCTTACTATACACAAATAAGTAATCCGATTTTATTAAGTCGTGTTTATTAATTAAGCGAGTTAAGCAAGTATCAAATAGCGTAGCTCACTTTAACCGATATACTCAACATACCAGTAATACATGCTTATGATAAAAAAAAAAGCGGAGAAGATGCGTGTAGCATTGAAACTCCCTTTAAATTATTTCAATATATTTGCCTTTTATTCCGGTGTTTCTTTTTATTAAATAACATAAAATATTTCCAATTTTGATAATTAAAAAAATATCCGCGTTAGCATTTTTATTAATTTAATTAAATAACAAAAGCAGAATCGTCAATTTTCTACCCAAAGTGATAAGTTTTTTCGGTTTTTGATTTTTTGACTTTTTGATTTTTAAAAATAGTATAAATTCAATTAATATTTATAGGGACATCAACGCTTTTCTTCGACAATAAAAATAAAAATCGAGTAACCTTTTTCCAATAAAAGCAAATTATGCGATAAAAAAAACGTCTTTAGAATATTTGAAAAAAACGAATTAACCAACCCAGCCTTTTTTTTCTTTCATAAAAATACTATTTCTCAAAAAAAGTATTTTTTTTCTAACCTGAGCCCATTCAAATCAACTGATATGTCATATTGTATCTAAAAAATGTGACAGGGATTTCAATAAATTCTATTTAAGATTTTTTTTTATGGGATTTGATTTATAAAAGGGTGTAAAAACTCATTATAATGGCTTTATTATAACTTTTTTTTCCTATATTTAACTCCCAAACTTCTAAATTTTTGATCATCCAGAAGCAAATAATTTTTTTTATGTATTTTTTAAATTAAATATATTTTAATCATATTTAAAAAAATTACCTCATAATCTTTAATTTTTCTGATAATAGAAGTTTGAAATTTTTAATTTTAAAATAAGCTTGAATAATTTAAATAATGTTAGAAGCAGGCTCTAACGAGGAGGCCAGCCACCTCAATGAGTTTATTTTCGCTGATTTAGATATTAATTCATATCTACATTTATCCCAAGTCATCCAGCCTACTTGAAGCGATCACTAGAAGAGGTATTGGATTATATATACTACTTAAATTTTCCTTAGATAAGCAGTCGGCAGACTGGAAGAGGGGTTTATTATAGCTGAGTATATCAATCTTTCCCATGTCTTGCTCATTTTTTTTACTATTATTTTTTCCGCATAGTATTTACTGATCTTATCCGCAAATAAAATTTGTGATTAAAAAAAGGAGTAATTTAAATTATTATATTTTATTGAGTGGTACGTCTAGTTACGCTGAAAATTTAATATTTGATTAAATTTTTTCAAACTTTAGTCATGAAAAAAATGGGTCTTCCTTGGAACTTTGAAAATTATCCTTGATTTTTTATTTATTTGATTGAGCTTCTGTTTTATAATTAAATCTCTATCCAAATAAAATTTGTCGTTTCTAAAAACAACTTTGGCCTAAAAAAAAATAAAGCTCATATTTCCCTTATTTTTTAAATTAAATGTGATAATAAATATAAAAGTAAATTTTGATATTTTTGAGTTGCGTACTTAAATAAAAAAATTCAATTATTTTCCCCTATTATAAATTGAGAAATTGAATATCAGACGGTAAAAATAGATCAGTTTAACCAAAATTAAATTCTTGAATTGGTTCAATTATTCAATTACTTCCGGGAAAAAAATTGTTTATTTCTGGTATAACTATTCAAAATTAAATGCCCTTTACTTTAGAAAAAAATCAAACTTAATTTGAAAATTTTATTCTTATTCTTTTCCATTTTCATATCATTTTCATATATTAATATTAAATTTTATTTATTTATATTTAAAAACTAAATATATAACAAGATATATTTTTATATTTATACCTAATGATTTTAATAGATATATGATTTTTCAAAAAATTCAAAAAAATAATATTATGTTTATTAAATTGCTAACACAGAAAATTTTTTTTTATCACCATCCTAATGTTGAATTACTATATATATAAAGAGTTTGAATGTGTGTAAATTTGGTAAAAATTGAAATTGGAAGATATTCATAAATTACAGTGTTCAAAATTAAAGTCTTTATCAAAATTATAGTAATTGCTGATAAAAAAATTTTTTTAAAAGAGAATTACTACAAGTATGTTTGAAAAATTAATATAAATCGTATATAATAAATTTAAAATCTTATTTTTGGCGTTTAAAATCCATTTTTACCACAAGTAAAATTTTAGCGTAAATTTTTTTTTGTAAAAATTATAAATTTTGGTCTAAAATTTAATCGATCTATTAAGAATTTAGGAAAATGGGGTTTTAAAAAACTTAAGGTCATAATATTATATTATTTATGAATAATGTTTTATGGAGAAAAAATAACATAGAATTAAACTGCTTTTTATATATTTGGGGGTTAAATAAAAGATTTTTTTTTTGATTTTAAGTGAGGTGCTTAATTAGAAATTCACAAATAAAACCTTTAAAACTTCCAATAAATTCCTTTTAATTATCAAAAAATACAAATCCTGGCTCTATAATATCTTTTTTCATAGTAAATGATGTATTTTTTAACAGAAAAAGTTTATTTTGGGTTAAAATGTAACAGAAAATGTTTTATAACTAATTAGTGGTATTGAAAGCATTTCGAATATTTTAAAATATCTTTAAATTTTGGTAGGGAAATTTTTTTATCTTGGGCGGATATATTTTTTATTATCCAATAATAAATAGTAAGAAAACTCGGTTTATGAAGTTTAAAAAGTACCAATTTCATCAAAATAAGATTTGATTAAAATTAAATTAACAAAAATTGTAAAATTTGAAGTTAAATTTTCAAAAAAAATATTACTTTTAGAAACTTAAAACAAACAATGGGACTCTCTATAGTTTTGAAATCCATTTTTTTGGATAAAATATTATGTTAAAATAATTATAGTTTTATTGAGATTTTTTATCAATAAATAGCTAAAACAGACATTTAAAATATTCCCAAGTTGAAAAAAAATTCTTGGCTAATACTGCTTATTTTCCCGTCTAATGTGTTGAGATTTATTAATTTTTTTTAAATCTCAGTTCAAATATCGCATTTCTTCAATTTATCTCTTAAAAATCTAAAAAAAAATCTTTTAAACATTTTTTTTCTAACATAACTTTTTTAAATAAAAATATAAAATTTAATTGAGGGATTTAAAATCAAATAAAACTGAATCTTTGGTTTTATAAACTAAAATTAAATCTATAAATCTAAAATAATGAAGATATTTATGTATAAATAGATATATTTAAGCAACCTCCTTTCCAACCTAGTTGTATTATTAAAAAAAAATTCATTATAATTAATTAAAAAATCGAGATAATTTTTTTTTTTCATATTAAATCTGGAAAATAATTCAAAAAATTATGTTTATTTGATTTTTTTAATAGTAAATTAACATAATAATTTTCAAATTGTGTAATATTAATTTCAAAATTGGTAAAAATCAAAGATGTGTTGTTTTTTGTTGTTTTTAGCAAAGTAATTTAAAATCTTAAAATTGAATATGCTTATATATATATTGATTATTTTGAATCAATACGGATAATCTAATTGTTTTTTATAAAGTTAATAATAATATATATATATTTGCGAAACCATATATTTTATTGGTTTTATCCAAATTCTATAATTTTCTTTGTAATATGATACAAAATAAATGGACAACTGATGATTTGAGGAATTTAAAGGCTCTTTGGCAGTAAAAGTAATTATTTTAATAATATTTATAGAAAAATGAATCGACATTATTAGGTTTAATTTAAATCCAGGGTTTTATCGTTTGAAAACTTCTGAAATTTCCAGTATAAAAAGGTCAACTTGGTAAAGCAGTTAATCAGGATGACAACTTGTTTTTTAAAAATAAAGACTGTTATAAAATTCCAATTTTTAAATCGGAATACATTTTTAAATTTTGGAAATCATATTTTTAAATTACTTATATTAAAAGGGATTATAAAATCTAAAAAACAAATAAATATAAATATAAATATAAATAAATATACTGAAAAATTATATAAAAATTGATAAATAAAAAAAATTATTATCAAGTTATTTAAAAAAATTATATAAAAATCTTTTAAATTCAAAATCATCATGAAGGCAAAATTCGAAGTTATAATTAAGAAGATTAGAGCAGAAAATGAACCGGCACACATAGTAACGAAAGTTCTGGAGAAAGGAGAAATTGAAACACATATATGGATTCTGAATAAGAATTCCAGTTTCAAAAAATAAAAAATTACATAAGTGTTTACTTCTTTAAAAAAATATTTGTTATCATATAAGTTTAAATATTATTTGTTACAGTGAATTTTAAAAACATAATTGTTCATTTGAAACTCTATTAATTGTATAATATTTACTATAAAATAAAACATTTTTTCTTAATTTTAATTATCAGTATGAGAAACGAAATAAAACGTTTTTTATTTTATTAAAATTAAGAATTAATTTAATAGTGAATTTATGGAAAAAAAAGAGCTATATTGTGTGTAAATACGACAATTTTTTTATTTACGTCAAAAAATAGTTGCGTGAATGATAAAAAGAAAAATAAGTTTTTTTAACATTTAATTGGATAAGTGAGTTTGATTTTTTCAATTTCTTTTTAGTGAAACAATGGATCAAATAATTCTTGATAATATTATGAAGGTTAACAATAATAAAATAACAAAAATACTAATTAAGGACATTTTTATACAATTTTTATCAATATTTATTTAAAAATAATAATAATAGTTATCTGAGAAGTAAAAAAAACCAACTGAAAAAATATTTCTTCTTTATTTTTTTTTAAAAAAAAGTTGAACTCAACATAAAACGTATGGAGCTTGTAATTTTTTAAAAATTGATAATAATAGGTGTTATAAATTTTGTCGATGTGATTTTCAGAAAGCTCATCTATATAATATGTTAAAAAATAACGTTAAAAATAATGCAATAACATGTTTTTTTATAGTTATTTTATTATAGTTGCATATTTAATCTAATAATAATATAAAAAATTTTAATATAAAGTATGTTTATAATGTAGTGGTAAATGTATGAATACGTTTTTTTTGTTTCAATAATACTTTTTTTTCGATTAAAAATGTTTCATTTCAGATTTTTAAAAGTTTGAGGTATTACAGGATATTTTTTCTTTTTATAAAAATCCATGTAATGATTTAGTATCACAGAAAAAAAAGTGTGAGAGTTAATCTATTAATTTTAGGTTTAGGAGTAAGGTTTTTTAAAATTTACCGATACAATAAAATCAGTAAAAAATTCGCCATATTAATAATCTGGAATCAACTTTTAAAATAAAGATTGATTTAAGCTATTTAAGGTTAAATTTTTTTCATAAAATTTGAAAAACAATATTTTTAATTTCCACCTATTTCTTAATTAGAAAAATCGCGGGAAAAATTCTGATAACATTAAATATTATTATCAGTATTTATATATTTTATTAGGTGATAAAATTTTATGAATAACTCATCATTTTCATTAATTAGCCCACATCGACTTGGTTTATTCTATAAATATTATTAAAAAAAATTAGGGATCAATTCTCATAAAAAAAAACTTCTTCTTTGCATACAAAAATTTATGAGTAATAAGTGATGAATCTTCAGAAACCAGAATTGTTTCTAATGTTTAATTTTTAAAATATTTTCAAGCAAATGATTTAAAAAAAACTCAAATATAACAGGAAATAGCCAATAATCCGAATCAATGGATTTATAGATCAAAAATTGTTTTCATTTTCCAAAAAAAAAACATATAAATTTGGAATTTAAAGTTGTTTTTTGATAAAAAAATTCTCCTAAATATGATTTATTTCTTATATAAAATTAGCTTTTATAATTAAAAATCAGTAAATATTGCTTCCAAAGTTTGTAAAAAAGACATTATATAAGATATTCTCTACCATAAAAGTGATTTTTAATATCTTTTTTTTGCTCACTCAAATATTTAATACAATATTAAAGAAATTAGTTTATTATTTTTTAACATAATTAATTAATGGTAATATAATAATGAAAGCAATTATAAAAAATACTCACAAAACCATTTTTTCATGAATTCTTATTTCAAATATTATTTTAATTCATTATTTTTTTATTCTAAAGAAAGATAAGTTCAATTTTTTTTGAACCATTTTCTGTTAAGGCTTTTTTTTTTTGTAATTTTTTTTGGGTCTTCATGCTTTTTGAAATTCCTATAAAATCTTTAATTTAAAATAATAGGAAAATTTAAATGACTAAAAAATGGGTATTTACGAGAACAAATTTAAAGTTTCAAAAGGGTTTTTAATATTCAAAAAAAACATCCATACAACGTTTAAATTTTTCTTGAAATTATAGGATAGTTTAATTCAAAATATTATTAAATCAAGTAAAATAAGTTCTATGTCATGTCTCAAACTTATTTAAAAGCTTGGATTTTTTTCATAATTAATTATTTATCTATAAAAAGTTATTTCTTGAAATTTTTTCCAACTGAAATGCACAAGAAATGAATTTTTTGTATTATTAAGTTAAATGATTTCTTTGTAGATGATGTTTTTCAATTAGTATTTTTTTCAATTAGTATTTTTTTCAATATGAATAATACCGAAGCATCTCAACTGATTTTTTTAAAAAAATCAAGATTTTAATTTTATAGATAATGTATTTTTGATATTTAAGGATCTATTAAAACTTTCTAGATTTTTTTTTAAATAGAGAATATAGTTTGATACCATCTTACCAAAAATAAAATTTCCCGCAAAACTGTTATATATATTTTGATTAATGTTTTTTTCCAAATAATTAAATTTTCTAAACTTTAATAGAAATAAATATTTCCTTTTTTCAAGTTAATAATTCGATGAAATATGTTAAAGTTGAATAAAAATATTTTTATAGTATACTTCTAATTTTTTCATCTAAGTATTTTATTATTTTCATCACATTTTTAGACACACGGAACCAAAAAAGGTTATTTTAATTTTTGAGCTAAAAATATAGACATCACGTAAAATCTGAAGGACTGAATTCACTATAATTTTCCCATTATACACCAAATAATAGGTAACATTACATATCTCTTTTTAAATTTTCTATTTTAAAGATAAAATATTATATATAATTTTTTTTTACCACGTATATCGACACCGAAATTAATTTTTGTCCTATGATGAATATACCAGCTATTATAGCAAGGATAATTTCCACCAGAAAGTTTTATATTCTAATATATATATATATATATAGACATAAATAAAAGTTTCAGACAGTACAAAATAGTTATAAACATTCTTATATTAGATTTTTCGAATGAATAATCAGCTAAATAGGTTAATTTTTTTTTTTTATTTCATCATTTTATAAAAATCAATAAATTTTCAAAAGTGGATTTGTGGTTTAATTTTTTTATTATTTACTTTTTTATCATAATTATAAATATTTTTGTTTCCTATTGATCTAAATTTTATTTTCGGCGTTTTATTTTCATCTCTATATTTGAAAATAATTTTACTGAGTTCTAATATTCCATCCTTTATTTTTTTGCATATATCTTTAATTCATTTTATATGATGAATGTTTTGATAAAATAACGTTCTAAAAATACCATAAAATTATCAAATTTTTATTTTGCTAGGACAGGTGCAAAATTTCAATTTTTGGCGATAGTTAAATGTTAATTTTAATTTTTTAAAAATTTGGATTCTTTTATTTTTCAAAAGCACGAGTAATTCGAAAATTTTTCTTGGTCTGAAATATCAAATTTTCCATCAGAGTCCAGAATTTTTAATTTTTTTAGGAAAATATATTTTCAATTTTTGTTATTTATAAATAAAGAGGTAAAAAGCTTAGTAAAACTTCTAACAGGCGAGAGTATATGTGGAGGAGAGATTTTTTTTCGTAGCAATAGTATTTTTTGACTCAGTACTGAGATATTTTTCAATTAAAATAACCAATTTGACACATTCATGTATAAATAGACTTTTTCGAAACTTTTTTTACCTATATTAATATTTTGACTGATTTTTTACTAGTTTGATTTTACATTAGAAGATTTTGCATATATTGAAAATTTAGCATATTTGGGAGATTATTTTCAAGATCGGGCACATTTATAATATTTTTTGACTAAATGGTAAAGATCTGTGATTTTAAAAGCTGTATTGTGATTTTTTTTTAAAAAAAATTGGACCTTTAAATCTTTTACTGAAAGTTTAACACTTTTTTATAAGTCTATTTTTTAACCCACAGTTCTAATATTATATAAGTCCTATTCTAGTTTTTTTGAAAAATATGATGATTTTATTATATGAAAACATAACTTCAAGCACTGAAAATCAAAAAACATCAATATTCTCCTTATTGTTGGTATATATGAAAAATAAATAAATATAAATCGAAAATATTTTACTATTTATATCTTTTACTAAGATATTCACATTATATAACTCTAGTTCTTTTCATATTAAAATTTAAATTCTACAAGACAGTTATTTCTTTGGAGTAGAAATTTTTCTTGTTATAAATTTTTCAGAAGCTGCGAAAAAATCCCACGACAAAAATTTAAAATAGCTTTTTAGTTTGTTTTTTCAAAAATGAATTTAAAGAAATTTGCTTTTTCTATTGGCCTGATATTTTTTCATAAGATTTTTGTTTGTTTTTTTAATTAAATCAAATAAAAAAAAAATCTTCATATAGAAACAACAGGTTAAAAAAAAGCTAATAGAAAAGGGTCAAAATTTAAAGAAGATATTAGAAATGCAGAATTTTACATAAATTGACTGTTTAAGCTTCAATATATCAGGAGCTTATTAAAAATAAAGTTTTAAAAATATATTAATCCAACTAAAGCACACTAAATTATAAACATTTATACTATTTGAAATTAAAAATGGAATAATTTCATCTTAAAATACAGCATAAATCAATAAATAGTAATTCTTAAGCAAGTCGAATTTTTTTTTTTGTATCACTGAATAAGCAAGTCTAAAAGTGAAATAAATTGATAAACAATTTTTTCTTTGAGGATTTAAGTTATAAAAAATAAAAATATTATATAAATGCAAATATGGATCTTTTTCTACATTTTAAAACTAAAAATTTATAAAAAAAACCCCCCAAGCTCCAGAAAAAAAAATGTGGCAAAAGACATAATAACAATTTTATATTAAGAAGTCCATCCCTCTTTCTCCAAATACATCTTTTCGTTTCTTCCCTCTTCCTCTCTCTAAATTTAATTTTTTGAAAAAAAAAACTTTTTAAACCCATTTTCAATTTATATAAAAAATATATTTTTTAATATTTAAATAAAATCTTTTCACTTGATAATCCATTAGTTCTAAAATATTTATAAACAAAATATAGAGTGCACTTTGAATTTTGCTCACGGTTTTTAATTTTGTAATACCTCCATGTGCTCATAAGCTTTTTATATTATCTTACAAATTTAGATTATTTAGATTATTGGACCATTCGACTAAAATAAGATTTATTTCTTGATATTTAGACTCAAATTATTTATTTTTAAATAAATTATAATCGATTTCAAACTTAACGGTTAATTCAAAATTTTTAAAAAACTTTATTAAAAAGTGTATTAAATCTCTTGTTCCAAAAAAATTAACATAAAAACCATATAATGAATATATTATAATAAATTCATTATTATATGTGGCGATCATCACTTTTATTATTTCAAAAAGATTTTTTCTTTTAATATAAAGTGTGAATTTCCATAATATAATTTAAAAATTACACTTTAATTTTTTTAGATTCTAAACGAAAAGTGTATATAGGTGTTTATTTTTTAGCTCATAATTTTTTTTAAAAGAATTTATAGATCGAAAAAAGTTCCATCTATAAAAAATTCTATTAAAATGATCCGAGAATGGCTTTGAATGAATAGACCTTATTTTTTTTAAATATCATTGATATTAAATATAATCCTCTAAAACTTAGCATACCAAACCAATTTAATGGATTTAATTGAAATAAAAAATGAGGCTCTTTAAAAGGGATTTAGCGACCAAATGTGAAAAATAATCGATCTTTTAAAGTGAGAAAGTCTTTTTTTTTTGGAAAATTTGAGGAAATTACCCAGTGTGAAAAATTGCTAAAACGGCTAATATAGTGAGTTTGTGTTGAAATTTAAGAAGTTGAATAGAAATTGAATAAAAACTACAATCAAGAAAGGCCCGAAAAACATTGAGGTTTTTCATTTATTTCTTTCTCACTCTAAAATAATAAAAAACAAAAATTAAAATTTTATTGGTATAATTTTTTAAATATCATACATGAAAAAAGACCAAGAAATTCAGTTCAAGTACTCTGTTTTATTGCATCCAAAGTTCGAAAAATTAAAAAACTCGTAAAAGTTAAATTCTTTTTTTATTCTTTCGTTTTGTAATAACATAAATTTTAAACACTTCTAAAAGATTTAAACTAAACATTTCAAGCTCGTCTCTTATACCAGAGTACATCGTTTAATGAATCTTTAT
>LSSL01007789.1:0-22625 GCA_001953115.1 Smittium mucronatum | reverse complement strand
GATATTTTATCTGAATAATATTTTTTTTAACTCCATTATCGAAAAAAATTCGTTAATGTGAAGTTAGATCGAGGTTGATTTGTATGTTCCGAACTATTTAAGTAAAATTGTCTAAAAACTGCAAAAGATTATTTAAATGTTGGTTAATGATTGTGAAAAATTGTGATTATTTGAAATTAATATTTTATCTGAGAATTCGTAAAAGAAATTAAAAATAAACACCAAAAATCATTTATATACATATTTCTGAAAAAAAATATTTTCTGGAAGACAGCTAGTCCTGAAGCACTTTAGCTATCATATATAAAGTATTTAATAGAGCTAAATTTTTTTATGAGGGTTTGAAATAATAAAATACATTGTATAATCAAATTTTCTAAAATAGAAGTAAGTTTAACTATTTTCGTAACTTTTTCACACCTCACCACAGAAAAATAAAATAAATTGAATTTTCACAGAAAAACGATGGAAATAAGAAATAAAATTGTAAACCTTTACGATATTCTTAAGCCTAAATTATGAATAAAATTCTAAAGATATTAAAAAATAAAAAATCTTTTATATTTTTATATAGAAATTGATATATACAGAGAACAAGACTATATAAATTAATAGAAAATATGATGTTTTTTTCTTTTTTTTTGTAATATATAAACATTTTAAAAGATATTTTTTGATTTGAAGTTATATTCTTAATAATAAGGAGCTTAAGAGGCTCAGATATTTTGAAATAGTATTTTGAAAAAAAATAAAGTGTATAAGGGCAAATGACTCATTCTATTTTCAAAAATTTCTCAAAATACTCCTGAATCTGAGAAAGTACACTCAGATGACGTGGATGATTGGCTGAATTGTTAACAAGATTTTATGTAATTTTTCCAAATCTATGATTTTTATTTAGTAAACTAAATAAAAATCAATTTCGTCTTGAATAAATTTTGGCGATGAATTTATTTCTGGATCAGATAGTTGTGAATTTAAAGCTCTTCATATTCTTGATCAAATTATTTGTCTTTATATAAAGCATAAATTTCCAAATCTTGATTTTTATTTATTTCCGAGGTGTATTCAAGTATTCTATAAAATAGATTCGATAAATATTCAATTATATCTTTTTTTTTTTGAATATTTAATTATTACAGCTCCGTTTCGAATCAAATCTTAATAAACTTTTTCCGTTTTCAATAATTTCAAAGCTGAAACTGCCTTTTATCTTTTTCTTCCATGATGATATGTTTTCATATATATAAATAATTATAACGAATGGCAAGTTTTAACTTCAGTAAGCCTTTTATGTATTAGCTGATATGTACGTCTCCATATTTTTAGCTACTATTGTTTGAGATAAATTTCTCTATTTTCTTTTCAAAAGGTTTAAGTACCTCATGTAGTTATTGAATCTTTTTTTGATCTATGAAATGTATATATTTTTATATTCTCAACTTTTTCGTTTAAATTCTCTATGGAAATTTTTTTAAGTAGTAAATTTTTTTCAATGATTGGAACTATCGAGTTATATCTAATCCTTTAGTTTTTTTTTATATAAGTTCTTTTAAAATGCTTTTTAAAAACTACGTTTTGAAAGTCATTATTTCTTATAAATGAGAATTATATATATTTTATTATTTTTCTTGTATGCAATAGTATATTTCTACATACATCACAGCTTTAAAAAGAAAAAATGTTTGAAGATATTTAGATATCAAGAGTATCACTGAAATCAGCTATATTTCTATCTAGTCCGGTTTTTTTATTTAAAAAGCTCCATGTGACTGTTCAAAAAATTAGAATCATTTTATTCATTGTATAACTTTTTTTATGGATAGATTTATACCATGCTTTTGGCATAGTTGGCTTTCTTATGACATCTATTATCTATATTTTACAATAGCTGATACACCACCATTATATAGTCTGACACATCTCTAATATTATTCAAACCAAAAACACTTATACCATTTTTACCAGCTCTACTATAATTTATGATGTGCAAACGCAATATATTTTTACAATACCTAAATTTATGATCTTTACGGCATTTAAATTAAAATTTATTTCCAGAGATCGATCTAGCATTATGTTTTTCCATTCATCTAAAGTAATGATGAATCTTTCATATTTTTTTTTTAAATAGTTATGCTGTTTCTAGAACCTTTTCTTGTTGAAAATTCAAAAAAATTCTTTATCTTCGATTTACTTGACAGAAAAATAATGTTAAGAAGTTTAAAATCTTCTACTTAGATTGACTCTTTGATTTCCAATTTATTAAAAATATATCATTAGTAGTTAAATTCGCATTTTTTCATTCTGCATTACTAAAGGATGTAGAAATTTTTTTTCTTCTTTTTTTTCTCTTTTTTCTCTTTTTTCCTTCTTTCTATTCTTTTTTGTCATAAATTTCTTTTTTTTTATTTCGAATTTTAAGCTGAATATGTATTATTACTCCCCTTGCACCTTATAATGTTTAGGCATGGATTGCAGGTGAATTTTTTTCCATTCCTGGAATAATATTCCAAATAATTTTTCGATTACCACTCCTTTTGATTTTTTGTGTAAATTAATAATAAAAATTTACACTATCTTTGTGTAAATTGAATTAAAATACAGATATTCTAAAGCGTGCCAAAAATAAAATAATTTTCTACCATCTTTATAAGGTAGGCTGAAAAGTGTAAATTTTAGATTTGAGTTTTAAGAAGCTTTATTTAAGCCAAAAAATATTAATTATCCGCATTTAAAAATAAAATAGGCTTTTTATTAGTAATAAAACCATTATATAACAATAGAAATTCTCCTCTTGTTTATAGCCAACCCGTTAAATTATATTTACACGAAATTTTATTAAAATTACCCTTAGGATTTACTTATACATATACATTATATTTATAAAAAATTAAACTTTCTTATTACATAAAAATGGTGAATTCCTGGTACATGTATTTTTTTTGAGCGGTTTCAGAACCGAATCAGTCTTGATAATTTTTTTTATGAATGAGGTTCAATAAATAAATGTTAATTAATTGATATTTACCATTTTTTTGTTGAATGATTAAAAAAAAATTAAAATTTGTGTATATTCTATCCTTTTTATTTAATTTTTAACAGATATGTGTTTTTTTAAAAATCTCTATTATACATAAAAAAAAATTATCACTAAAAATCATATCGAAAAATCCATTCTTGACATTATTTTCACCCTAATTAAAATGAATACTAAATTAAATCACAAAAATTTGTAAATATTCTAGTAATCTTAAAATAAGCTGCCATAAATTTATCTATTTAAATAAAACATTAAAGATATATTATTTTCTTAGTGATTAGAGCTTGATTTTCTTTTTTGATATCATTCCTTATTAGACAATAAAAAATTTAAAATATAATCAGCAGATTAAAATAAAATCACTTCTTATACTATTTTATTTTACACTGATTTATCAAATCATAACCAATAGATTGTAAATTTTGGATTTGTTGATCTAACTGTTTAATAGTATAACATAAAAATTTTAAAAAATTATAAGCGTAAAAAAATCTCATCACATATTTTAACAGCTAAATAATATTAATTTTTTTAATATAAAGGTTTAAGTGACAATTTTTTTTGGTAAAAATTAATAAAAAAATATTATCACTAGTTAATGCATGTTTCATTAAAGATAATGCGATATCATTTATTTAAATCAGCACATTTATACTAACTCTGGCGTTTGAATATCATATTGCACAATGTAATAATTTCGATCTAAAACCATTTTGATATCATTAGTATCAATAAAAATAGAATAGGAAAAGATTTTTCGGTTAGAAATCACTTTTTTTTTAACATGCCATATTTATAAATAACTAGTTGATTATATAAGGAAGGTCAAGCTTTTTAAATTAGATAACGATTTTATGGCATAATTATTCATTTTTTCACCCTATTAGTCAAAATTTACATGATTTTATTAATTGAGCAGGAAAAAATGGACTTTCTACTCAAAACTTCAGCCAAAAAAGTAAAAATTAATCAATAATTATCTATATTGGAAGCCGACCAATTAATCAATAGCAACCGATTCGGCCCATTAATTGATCATGATATCGATCTACACAGACTTTTTGAAAGAACTATTGATAATTTATTGCCATAATTAAATCAATTTAAGCCACTACAGCTGCCACTGAGGTCTAATCAAAACTTTTGATAAAAAAAAAGATATCTACGTTTTATAATATTAGGAATAAATTTTGAGTCTATTGGCAATGAAAAATTGTCCAAATAGATTTCTTAATTTCCAAATAAATTCAATGGACGCAAAAAAAGCCGAACACAATTTGATTATCAGTAAAAAAATGAAAATTATATACAATCATATAACTATTGACTACATTAAAATATATATTAACATCAAATTCCACACATTTAACACGCCCAGAAGCTTCTAGAATTTCCTTGAGTACGATAATAATAAAAACACAATCACTAAAAATACAAAATAAAAAGCTACATATTTATAATAATTATTGTGGTTAATTATAAAATTATGCTACCCAGAATATTCGCAGCACTACTGCGTTAGAATAAATGAGATTAACTGAAATCTATTAATTCCCATAATAAAAGTATAATTCCAGATGGACTGGTAGGTGTAAGTACTGAAGGCTTATAGGAAATTACACTCACTGAACCGACATATTACAAGCCGGGGTTAAAAAATAAATGACCAGTAAAGATATATAATTTTATTGTAAATTTAAATTTTTCTAAAAGAAATTAATTGAAAATTTTTAGTGATCAAAAATAATACGAAATTTATTGGAGGCAAATTGGAAATAGGTCTCCAGTCACGTCACCAGACTATTATTACCATGAAACTAGCTTACTCTTCCAATAAAAATAATCCTGTCCTAAAATGGAATTCTTTAACAGATATGGAAACTAGTTGTCTCTGAGAAAATTAAAGAGTCAAAAATGGCAAAAATGGTTTCCAAGATTTTTTATTTAATGTACGATTTTGAATAAATACGGAGAAATATGGATACTGTTATTGTATTTTCTTTTCCAAACGAAGATGATATAAAGAAATATAATAATGTTCAGTGATTTTCATTTATTAATAAAATTTTGAAACTACTATCCAAAATATTACCTATCTATTAGACAAATATCAATTAAAAATATTAAGTTATACTCAAGAAACAAACGGAACCTCAAACTTTCTAAATTTTATCAGAATAAATTTTAAAGAAACCATATTATACGAAATTTCTCGGCCAAGAAAAATTTTATATGTAAATTTCATAATAGGCTATATTGAATATATAAATCCTATTACCAAGTGTCCCAAAACGATTAATATTCTAATTGAAATACATTAGAATAAGATAAAAGTAACTACATGCTATCTAGGAAATTTATTAATCCCAGAAAACTGTTTTAAGATGTAAGGTGATACTTACTGTTCTAACTATTACTTTCACGGGATGCTAAAAGGCTGCCAGGTCACCTATATACTATACTTCCTATATTTATAATATTTTTAAGGTTATAAAAGAAATATTTGTCTTAAGGCTCGCCTCTAAGGTACAAAAAATGTTATAATTGATGATTTGGTATTATTGTACTAACTAAATGCCGAAATTAAACTGGTATTAAATGAAGTATCTGATTTTCCAAAAACTTGATGAATAAAAATCTTTATATTTGGTGCCCTGAAATTAATTTAACCTTACAAATATCGTCCAAGCTGTTATTAAAAAGAAAATAAATACAAAATATCAGTCTAAATAAATGCTTAGATTGTATCGTGAAAACTAAATGATTTATATCTAGAACCATTAAATGTAAAAAAAAAAAAATTAAAAGGGAGCTTTCACCCCATTTTTGGATTATTAAACAAGGAACTAGTGAGTCAAATCCTAAAAATCAAATTAATGATTTTGCATTAATATTTTTTTGTTTACGGAGTCAAGCTTTAGCGATAGATTGAGGCCAGAGTTCAGCCGATCCGATTCAAAATAATTCAAAGAATATGATTTTATACAAAAATCATCTTTTTTCCAATCATGAAACGAGTCACGAAAAAATTAGGCATTAAATTGTGTTTCTTAAAAACAGTTAATTTTGGATGAGAATTTTTGACTTGTGAAAAAATTTAGAAAATTGGACATCTAAATTTAGTCTCCATACTCTCCAGAATGGAAATCTGGATGAAAATTTTAAAAAATTTAAAAACTTAATTTGTTTTAGAAATCTGAAAGATAAAACTATAATCATCTTAGAATTCATTAAAATTCTAATCCAATTTTAAGTCCATCAATTGGTTGTGAGTCGGAAATCCTTTGGGAAAAAAAGCAGTTTTAATTTTTTTCGTAGAACTTAAACAAAAAAACAGCTCTAAATAATCATAAAAATCCTTATTTTGGGTCTTAAAATTACCCAGATCTGAAAAATTTAAAGTTTTTTGATCATTATTAAACTAAATATAACTGAAACGATTGGAATCACCTCGTAAAAAATCATGAAATAGAGTATATTTAATAAAGAGAATTTTTTTTCTCATAATCCATCGATTCTATCAGATTATAAAAATAACCTTTATTTTTTCAGTTAATTCCTGTTGTTAATTTTATGAAAACTTTAGAGGCGATTTATGGACATAAAAATTTCAAAAAAAAGATGAAATTACCAGTTATGGCTTTAAACTGTAAAAAAAATTTAACATATTTTTTGGATCTATTAAAATATATTGATTTAAAAAATCTAGGATATTATCTTTTCCCCTTTAGATAATTTAAAAAAAAAATTAGCCTATATAGCAGATGAAAATTGAGATTTTTTTTTTTTTTTGGAAAATATTAATAACGCTATATAAAAAAAAATTAACTTTCAAAATCAATTGTGAGTAAAAAAAATCGAATTCGTGATATTAAATTAAAAATTTATCTGTCTAATAAGGATTTAGTCTCAAAATAAATAAAATACGATAATTTTTCATTATCAGCTGGTATTTTAATTCTGTTTATTAACTCGGATTAAAAAATTTCAATATCTAAGGATAATTATTTCTCAATAAAAAATGATTATCTTTTATTTTTAATTTTTAATGTTATTAGATATTAAAAATTAATATTGTCAGGATAATCATTAATGAGTTTTAAAATATAAGTAACAATATTGAAAAATATCATAAATTGAAATCATATTTGTAAAATAATATAAATATATTTTTTCACGGTGTAGTTAATTGGAAAATAACAAGGTAAAAATGGTTGTGATTTCACAACATATTTAATAATTTATGTTTAATTTATATTTCACCCAAAATTTGTATAAGTGCTTCAAAAAAAGTATAATTTATAGAGTATTGTAAGGATCAGGTTTAATGGGATAATTTCAATGATAAAAGGTAAAAGGATATACTAGTTAAAATTATAAAAGATATGGAAAGAGACAAGTTAAAAAGCTTAGCCATTCCAAAATTTCTAAGCTTCCTTATTTATACCATTTTTTATTTTCTAAAATTCAATTATGCTTATGGGAAGATTTATCCATTGGATGAAACATTCAATGCGTGTACTGAATCTATTGGTTCATTACATGTATATACTTCAGCAGAAAATTTTAATAAAATTTGTTTCAAAATTATATTAAATTATAAATATGGAAATTCTAACCTTTAAAAACTATTTAAAATTTTGTATATTAATTTTAAATGATAAAAATATTTACAAACAGAATTTTATTAAGTTTGTAGATTTTTTTTATTTAAACTCATAATTATTAATAATAATTAAAAATTAGTCATTGTTTATTTAAAGGTCTAAAATTAAAATTTACAGTCAATTGGATTAAAAAAAAATCAAAATATTTTGAAGTGAGATAAATTATTTTTGAAAATTATAATTATTTATATAATATTATTTTTTGATCTAATAATTTCAATCTTTTTAATTTTATAAAACTCAAAAAAAAGATCAAAAAATTACATTTTAGAATTATTTCATGTTAAAACCGACTGAATTAAAGCGATTTTAGAATTGAATATAAGATATTTCTTTGAAAAAGAGGTATAACTTCCATAGTTGAATTTCAATCTAAATTTAATTCTTTGTTTTTTAGAGGAAATTGGTTTTTAAAGCTACTTATTACCAGTTTCACACTTTTTGATATATTTTTACACCTTTATTTGGATATTTCTAATATAAATTATTTACAGAAAATTCTCTACTTTAAACAGTTATAATTTTTTTTTAAAATTATTCATATTATTTTATCATTATTATTAATCCAATATAATATTTATTTGGATCTTTTCGATAAATTTCACGTTTAAATTAAACAGAGAATAATTTTTTTGCTAATTTTATATTTTTTATTCGCATATTGCTTAATTATTATTATTTTTTTTTTTATTACGTAAATTCATAATTTTGATTTATCTCACTTGATGAATATTAATTTCATCTCATCAATAGGTTATAATATATCTAATTAAATTACTAAAAAAATTTAATGTATTAATAATTCATTCACCAGCTTTAATATTAAAAATATATAAAATAAGAATTAAAACTAAAATAACTTTATAAAATTTTTTAATATAAGTAACCTAAATTATTTTTTTCTTGAGTTTATTTTGAAAATTTTAATATTTATAAGACATGATTTATATTCACCACAATTGTACATCTTTATGGTTTAAATTTAAAAAAAATTTATAATTTAAATCTTATAATTATTTTTTTGGCACATAGAAGTCAGAATATAGTCATTTATGTATTAAGAAATATTCTAATAATAATTGATATGATTTTTATAGTAAATATAGTACAAATTCGTATGATATTTTGTTAGATAGCTGAAGCAATGATTTTATAATATTTTCCGTCTTTTATTTAGGGGATAATAATAACTGAAAAAATATTATTTCTGAATTAAATAATTTCGGAGAAGGAAATTTTAATATTTAGAAATATATGAGTAATTTAAAATTATTTTTTTTACGTAGAAAGGGTATATTGAACTTATAGCCTGATAAAATTTTTTACATTAGTTTTACTTTACATTATGAAAAAAAAATAACTAAATTGTTAAACATAATACACTTTATTTTTAAATAAAAACACACATTATCTTTAGATTATTTTAAAAAAAAATATGATTTGAATATTAAGTAATTTTATAATTATTTTATTAAGAAATTTACCCTAATAATGAGGATAAAAGACTGATAATGTATCTTATGATACCCATTAATTTCCAAAAAAATTATTCTTTGAGTGATTATAAAACTTTTGATTATTATATTAAAATAAAATATGATTTAATCATAATATCTGCCAAATAAAAATTAAAAAAGGACTTTATTGGATAAAAAAAATTTTTCTGAAGTTATACTAATTCACTTTTTACCATTTCCGTTAAACGGGGTATATAATTTTTTAAAAAACATTTACGAGTATTTTATTACATTTTTCTTTGTTTTTTGCATTGATACTGAATTGGTTTTTTAATAAGTTTAACTGTAAAGGAATAAAGTTTAGTGTAATTTATTTTTTGCATCAAAATATTCAAGTTTTCTATTAAAATTCGTGAAAAAATAATTTTAATAACTTTTAATAAAGAATTTACATTTGCTTGATTATTAATTATTTATATTGTAAATGTTTTTAACGTAAAACTGATGGATAAATTTAAAATATAATTTTTTACATTAATAAAATTATTAATTATAAAGCGTATTTAAAAACAGATATTATATTATTGCCAAGTAAGCGAAATTGAAATTATGAAAATTGATCTATTAATCTATATTATATTATAAAAATTGAGCAATATGTAAAATATTGCGAAAGAGATGCAGCAGAAAAAATTTTTGTGTTAATTTAAATTATACTTACAATAATGATGGAATTAATCAATGGCTATTATAATAAAAAATATGAGAAAATATAATAATTTATTCCTTATTATTATTAAAAAACTTGATATATAAACTAATAAATATTAAAATTTTTTGTTACTATCTTTATGAGCATTTAAATATAAGATAATGCATTAAATATTCTGATATTTTTTTTACCAATAAAATTGTTAAAAATATCTACATCCTCCTGTGTAAACATATGACAATTATCAATATTTCACCTAATTTTAGCTTAATAATGTTATTGAGGTTAAGGTATAATATTTTTATAGGAATATTATAATAAACGTAAATTTTCCTACATTTCGATGTATAAACTCTATGCATTACGAATATATATCCTTTAATAATAATACACTATTAAATTATTAAGTTATAAAAAACAATTTAGAAATGGTTTTTTTTTTCTTATCATCCTCACTAATTTAATTTATAAAATAACTGGTGGATAATTCTATTTTAATAAAATAATAAATCACACTTATAAGGCTAAAAAAAAAACAAAATTACCAAAATTTGAGTATAGATTTTTATATAATATGGATCTTTTTAATAAAGCGGTATAATAGTTCTATTCTTCGATAATTTTTATAATTTATATAACTTTTCAGGGATTATGGATTATATTTTCACCTTTAGTTAGATTAAAAATATAAAGCCTAAAAATTTTTAAATCACATATAACTTAATACTTTACTTTAGTCCTTTTTTTTATTTAAAATAAAATTTTATATTTATCGCTATCCTTTTTCGAAAATTATTCTTTTGATATTTCTGGTAAATTTTGAAACTGGTTGATATTTTTAAAAAAATAGCAAAAAAATCTTTTTTTTTTTTTAAAAAAAACTAATTTATAGATTCTCAAATTATGGAAAGTATATTTTAAAATAATTTGGAAAAATTAATTTATACTATTTAGATGAAAATTAATATCCAAAATAACATTTTTATGTGCCGCTAGAAATTAAAAATTTTGCTTATTTTTTTGAGAATAAATAAATCTTATTATCATAAAATTCTACTAAAAGATGAATCACATTTATCAAAAAAAAAATTTCCCTTAAAAATTAAGTATAGCTTTTGTATTTAAATGTATCTATAAATCATTTTAATTTAAAATCATTTCGAGGTTTGAACATCATTTGAAAAGACTTTATAAAACCTAATTCATAATTAAATCGTTTCTATTCTTTAATTCAAATTTTTTGTTGATCAACAGATAATGGATTGAAATTTTATGATAAGTGAAAAAAATAACCAATAGGCTTTTACTCTAACAAAAAAATATTTTTAATAGAAATAGTTCAACAAACTTTATCATATAGGAAAAAATAATTTTGATTGAGTTAAAACATAACTTTTATATTTGTTTTTTATTTTTTTCATTAAAATTTCACCACATCGAAAATATTTTTTTCTTAATAAAATATTTTAATTTTGATAAATAAACGAGTCAACAAATAATGAGATTTTTTATTACCAAATGTGTACAGAGGATTTTTATTCCTTTTTTTATTTTTAGTTTTACTTTTTTAAATCAGATAAATTTTTTTTTATATAGTTCGCTTTTACAAAAATGAAAATAATATATTTACCAAAACTAAGCTATTATAATCCATAAATGAAAATCAATAATCCAGTATCTCAATAAGTAAAACTATTTCAAAAATTGCAATCTATTAATAACAAAACTTAACAAATAATCTGTCTAATTCTATATAGTCAGCAAAGATAATTTCGTTTTTTTTTTATACAAATATTTTATTTAAAAAATTAAATTATAAAAATAAAGAAATTTAAAAAAATTCATTTTTGAATAATTTATATAACTTTTAACAGCATTATTTAAAAATAAAAATCGGCATCCTAAAATTATATTTATATTGATCCAAGATAGAATAGTGATATTTAAATTAGTTTTATATCAGCTTTAGCATCAAATTGGTAGTATTTCATAAATAAATGGTCTGTAAGACTAGTCAATATTTGAAATAAATGATAAAGATTTCAGTAAATAGCTATAGAATCACTAAGTTAAACTAAAAAACCTTTTTGATAATCTATCAACTAAAGTAGAGCCTGATATTTTTTTTTGGAATATTTACCGGGTTTAAGTTCTATAAACTACTTTCTACCGCCAGTGCAAGACAGAAATCGAAGAAAGAAGATAAATTTTATTAAAATAAAATAAAATTATTACCTAATAAAAGAAACAGGGACTACCAAACACTATTTAATTTGTATATTTAAGGAAAAACAAAAATAAGTACTACTGAGAATACAGAAGCCTTATTTTTGAGAGAAATTAAAGCTCCCTTGTCTGAAATATTTACCATGATGATCCAGAAGAGGCAGAAAACCAAATAAAAATAATTAAAGCTTTTAAGAAATCCTACTATAATTTTAGATTGTGATGCAAAAAATGATGATTCAGTAGGCAAAGAGCATTTGATTAAAAAAAGATAATAAAAAAACCCCACAATTTTCAGCCCTTTGCAAGATCCAAAAATATAAGAAGCCAAAATATTAGTTAATTAGCGAAAACTATACTGCGCCAAGTGAAAAACTGCAGCCACATCATACAACTTTCAAAAAAAAAATCTACAAATTTTTAGATAAAAATTTGACAAAAGGATCTCAGTAGAAGAAAAATTCCTAAAATGAAATTAAAAATAGCCTATATTAGTATTTTACCTAATTATGTTTGAGTTGGCATATATTATTAATTCTTATTCTTTTAAAATATAACCGAGATAAAAAAGATGAAGTGACATAAAATATCGGAAGACAGCAAATATAGGAAGATTTTAACGATAATATTCTTAAACCATATCAAGACCATAAAATTACTGAAATTTAATCCAAGATTATTAAAAAGATAAAAAAATTCTAGGATACTGGAGAGGTATTGATAGAATAAATTACTTTAATAATTAAAAAAAGATATTATGGAAACAAGATGAGAGTTTTGATTTAACAGCCAAATGAATCTATTTCAGAAAATTTTTAAGGTCTATTATCAGCCCTAGGTTAATTAAATATAGACTCTATTGGTTAATCTAAATTCAGAACAGATATAATGTAATAAATATGACATATTATCTTTGGAAAATGTGAAAATAAGTCCTTATATATTCAGGAAATTTTTATATACACCTTAATCTACAGAAAAATGCCTAATGAGATGTCGAATTCTTATAATGTTAGCTAATTCTCACTCCAACCCCCCCTTTTTTTCTATATATCTGAGCTTATTGGTATTAATTAAGATTTTCCACAATTTACGGAATTAACTATATATTTTTAATTGAAAGTATCAGACTATCTTTATAAACTTCTATCGCAAAAATCACAAGATAAATACGAAAATTTAACAAAAAAGACATAAACAAAGATTTCAGAGGCATTATTAACAATCAAAATTAAAATTTTCCCAAAAACAAGTAAAATATAATAAAAAAATATTAAATTATTTAAAAAATATAAAATTAATCCCAATTCACAGTAAAAAAATCTATAAATTTTAACTATCAATTTCAAAAATAGTGAAAGGAAATAAAAAACATAAATCCTAATTCGATGTAAAGAAAATATTTTCAAAAACAGTTTGAGTTTACACAAAAAAAATAAAAATATGTTAAAAACGTTAAATTATAATTATTGAAATGTTTATTATAATTCAAGAAGTCATAAATGGAATATTTTTGATTTACCAGGCGTTTTAATTCACCGATTACCATATTATCTTTTTAGTAAAAATATAGGCTAAAGATAATTCGTTTTTTATTGGTACAAAATAGCAAAAATAACAAATATTAATTCTTAAATTTCTAAAGAAAGATAAATGAAGAAATTTTGTAAACCTTACATATTTATTCTTTCTATAGTATGAAGAAATAAAATTTGTGTATAATTCCTTTAGTGAAAAAGAGTCTAATTCGTCTAAGACTCTTCCATAACCGTTTTTTCGAATTAAAATTTAAGTATTGCAAATATATTCTTACTTTTTACCAGTTTTGCTCTACTATTTATACACCAATTTCCACTATTTTTGAACTAAATTGCACATAGCCCAATTATTTTTTTTTAATTTTTGAAATTACTTTCGTTACTATTGTATTAGGTGGTGAAAAAGAAATTAGAACTGAAGGCCTAAGAATATTTTGCATAATATATCCATCTAATTAAAACAATTTTGAAAAATAAAATTACCAGTAAAAACAAAAAATTACATTTTATTATACATTTTTTCTAAAAGCAATTAATAGAAAAACCTTAGTGGTCAAAAATGAGGTGAAATTTATACATATGAATTTTAAATATGCCTCCAATCCAGTCACCGGTGTAAAGATGTAGTACCATCTAAAAAAATCATATAAATTCAATCGCTGTCCAAAATATAGTAAAATTTTTAGATAAATATATCGCGAGATCCCATTAATTTTGTTAGCAATACTCCCTGGACTTTCCACTCTTTTCAGAATTTTATGGATCAATATCTACTCTCTGTAGACATAAAAATTATACAAAAATACAGTTATTTTCTCAAAATTCTTTACATAATGCTCATTTACCTTAATAAAAAATAGAAAATTTGATATGGACTCCCTAATTTACAAAAGTCCAGGAGATAAAAATTTTCATGGAAAACAGTGGTTAATATTGAGAGAAAATTTTCGGTTCAAAATTTAATAAGATCTTAAAAAATCCCATAAGATATATGGACAATGAAAGAAAAGGTATTAAGGCTACTTTTTATACAGATAAACTTCGAAGTGTGAACAGAAGGTCACTTTAGATCAAATATTAATAACTATAACAATCTCTGATTGAAAATTTTTAGAAGGAAAAACTTTTCTGGATATTTTTAAAATAGCATTTAACTTTTTATTTTACGTTCAGATGTTTAATCTTGACCAATTTCATCATATTTTATATCGGAGCTGAAACATGAGCAATAAAGAACAATCCAAAAAAACAAAAATAATGAAGTATAACTAAAAATTTATTAGAAAATAAAATATATACTTAGCTTAATTTCATCTTACCCGTTTTAATCTAATGATAGCTGTTAGCTTGATAATAATTCTTCAGGTTTCACAAAAAAAATGCATGAGAAAATAATTCTCTACCTTTAATAGACTGATATTTTCGTATGATAAGTAAACAGCCTGCTCTCAATGAATTTATACTAACGAGCTTTAAAATTTAACACTAGGTCGCTTTATAATTTTATCTTGTATCTTTTAAATTGTTATTTTACTATTATACATGAAATTTAATTTGAAATTTTTAGTCTTCAGAAGAATAGTGATCAGGATAGAATAATCAAGGACTTAAAGATTAATTGAACGGCTAAAGAGGTGGATAGAAGCAAAAAATCTAATTGAAATATAGAATTAAGAAAGCTCGTTAGCTTTAATATCTACCGGGTTATAATTATTGTGTATATGAAGCTCAATATTTTAAGCCTTTAAATGTAAATAATTTTTTTTTATCGATACAGACAATTAATGATAATAGTTATAGGAATTATTAGGAATACTTTATAAAATTGACTAGTTTTTAATGTTTAAATTTGTATCTGATATTCGTTTAAAAGTGAGTAAAACAGAATAAAAATTTTGATTGTCGTTTTTAATTAAAATTCAAAAAAAAAATTCTTAAAAAATATAAACGATTATTAATGATTTCCAATGTGTAATATTTAGCCCTCATTGTGCAAAAAAATTAATGAGAACAAAATTTTTTGGCCTTGGGTAAAATATTATGGAAATAGGATGATATTTTCGTGAACATGGAGCTCCTATCTTATTTCTCAACTCCTTTGATGAATACAAGCAAATTTTTACAAGTCTCAAAAAATCAAAGTATTCAATCTCTTAAAGAAATTGATTCAGTTTTAATGAGTGACATATCAGAAGCTTTAAATTGAACCCGAAGGTATCATTTAAACTCAATTTATTGTATCCCAATAATAACAAAGAAAGATACTCAAATCAATCAAGTTCTGATTATATCCAACAACTTTTTTTGGACTAGCAAATCTTATAAAGGATAAATTGCATTTAAACATATAGGTTTAGAAATTATTTACCGAAATTGTACAAAATTATTTTGAAAGCTGGGGTTTTAAAATTTTATCAATTTCCCGATGAAATAAAAACCGCAAAATTCTTTCTGGGCTCAATGAAAAACAGCATAGTTCATTACATGCATATTTTTATATAAATTCTCTTGATTTTTCTCTGAATTTAATATTAATTAAAAAATAGGACTCTTAATTTGACATAATATTACTAAACGCACTGAGAAGATATGAAAAATCTTAACAACGTTTGATTTTCTTATAAAGCGATATAATATAATTAAAGAATAAAAAGAATAAAAAGACTGAATATTATTATAAGATACAAAAACCTTATTTTTAAATAAATTAGATCTGGTTTTCGATTCTATATTTAATTCAAGATAAATTTCCACTCTTATTATATCTTATGTTTAGTATTTAGTTATTCTCAATACAGAGATAATGTTTTAGATACACATTTCCGGCATAATACACCAAATAAAGCAAATTTTAATATAATTGATTTTTATTTATTTATTAGCGACTGCTAAAAGCTATTATCTTGCATATAAATACAGTTTAAATCTAGTTTATATTCCATTTAATAACATTCTAACCAGAAATAAATTTTTCAAAAGGCAGAGAGCTATAAGTAAAATTTTCTTTTTATTTGCATGGAACTAAGGTCGCTACAATTTATCTGCTTCAATTTTCCAATAGAATCTGTGCTTATTTAATCGGTCTTTAAAGTTCGGTTATTATTAACTTTGTATATTACGGTATACTCAGCAAGAAAAATCAACAAGAATTGACCAATTACTGGATCAGAAAGATAAATCTGAAATATATTCAATTGAAACTCACGTGTACATTGATTTTATTTTATGATGAAAATTTTCAGTTTTTTACAGATGTTTAAAAATTTGGAAACGCTCTTTTGAAGTCGGAGCTATCTTTATAACATTTAAACGTGCCATAAATTAAAGTTTGGTATATACACCTGTTATAAAGAAACTCCCCCCATTCGGTAAAGTAAAATTTTTATAAAGGTGTGTAAATTTATAAAATCACATGTCCACCATTTACATCAAAAGAGATTGAGTAAAACTAGCTATTAATTTTGATGTTAAAGAAAATAAAGTAATTTTCTGCAAATTAACAACAAAATATTCCATATTTGATATTTATCGACTATCATTAAACAATTAAATTAAATGATTTGATTTGATTTAAATTAAATCCAGTTTAAATGGTTCGCCACCTTTAAATATTTAATTTATATTGATTCCCGCTATAAATAACTCGATTGATTCTTAATGCTTATTGATTTAAAACAAAATATTCAAATATTTTTTTGGCTATAATTTTTTTTTCAAAAAATGGAGTTCCGGTAAATTGAACCCCATTAAAATTTATATTGTAAATATATAAAAATCTAAAGATATTATAAATAAATGAATCTTCATAAATTACACCTTCACAGTTTAAGGCTGCCATATGTGTACATACAGGAAAAAGGATAATTTAGATCATGGAACCTTCTCCCCAGTTTATCTAGTATTTTTAAATTATGGCTATATTACCGGGGCTGTTTTAAGTGATAAATTGAGTCTTTTAAAAAATCAAACAATTACATTGGCACTATAATATTCATTTTTAAAACTAAAATCTAATTAAATGGACAAAAAATAGATTTATCCATAAATTTGTGATTGAAAAAACACAGATATCAAACAAAAAAATGTTATATTACAGATTAAATCGCTCATCTATGGCTGAAATTATTAAAAAAATATTACCCAGAGTGCACAGAGATGATATGATTTCCATATATCAATTTTATTATATTTTCTAATTTCTATCCTCCTAATTTCTGTACGTGCCTTCAAAATACAAAAAATAAAGATGGATAAATCGACTTAAATACCCCAAAAATAAAACCAATTTAAAAATGTTCTTATATTCCTTAATTTTTATTATTTAATAAGCACTTTTGTTAAAAGAAATCAAATATTTGATAAGTTATAATTATTTCAAATTTTTATGTTCACTATTTATTGTGGGAACACAAAATCAACATGAATTTTCGACTTTATAAAAATCATGATTAAAAACACACACTCATATTTTGGTTGATTTTATATTCTACAGAGTAGAAAAAAGTTATTTTTCTATAATAGAAGCTTATTTTTGTGTTGGAACAAATATGGGTTAAATGGCGTATATTATTTTAAGTATATGGCACCTTAATGCTACTAATTTAACACTATCTCAATTATTATACTATATTCTGGTTTTATGGAACTTTTTTTTTTGGAAAGCGATATTATATTCGTTAGAAAAAATGTTTCCATCGTTTATTTTGGAACCATTTTTTTATTTTCGTAATTGATAGTTTTATAAATGATTGGCAGTAATTGTTTTGTATATCTTTTTATTTTCTCTTGCAAAAATAAACTTGTATTTTGTTATAATTTTTTTTTTAAACTAATAAAACACTTATTCAATGAATATATTCGTTCGAATTTAATTGATAGTCCAAGTTTATAAAAAAATTCTGCATTTTTTGGTATTTTTCTGCATTATTTTTGTTTTTCCTACAATTTTTATAAGTATTTCTCTCTTTAATTAATAGAATTGCATAATCCCCAATATTTTTTTATCGACGAATTTTATTGCAAACAACAAGATTAAAATCTTTACTAAAAAAAATCAAAAATCAAAAACATAAAAAATGCGTAAACAAAATAATTATTTCCTTAACTATTAAGCTCTTCTGCTGGAATACCAAATGAAAACCTACGGGAAAAGCTTAAAAATTAAGACTTTCGATATAATAATAAATTTTATTGAACTGGTTATGTAACTAAATGGAGTTTATTTCTAATCATAATAATGAAATTCTACTCATTCAAAACGCGTGATTAGCCAGATCTACCTTCCTACAGGTAGCTGTTGGATACTAGAATGCTCCTGAATGTCTAATGCTGATCTTGTACACTCAATTTTATCCAGAATGTTCTATGCTACTTTGTTCCTCCTGTTTCGAGATGGTCCTCATCTGGAATCACTGTCTTCCAAATTGTCCTGCGTTTTCTCCACTACTCCCAATCAAGAATATCACATCGCAGCATGAAATTTTGGTTTAGTGAAATTTTCTAAGTACAATACTTAAACCCTAAATCAAGGCAAGGTATTTCGCCCTTATTAGTAAAATTTCACCTTTTTTTATTTAATAACTCAACATATTATTGTATTATTAATCGAGCCATTTAAGGCGAAGATTAATTAATATAATATGAATAGGGTGGAAATAATAAGTGTTATCATCTTTATTGGATAATACAACCTAACTTACAAAATAAATAAATTTTATGCGAAAGTGAAATTAATACTAAATAATTTTCTATATAATCACTGAAAGTACAGTAAATAGAATCCTTAACATCTTTTCGAAGGTAAATCGGGTGTGTTTGGAGGCACTTAATACGATCACCATAATCATATAATATTAATTAATCTTCTCCCTAAAGGGCTCGATTAATAATACATTATATCTCATAGGGTTGATATATTAAGTTGATACAGAGGTAGCACATCTAAAGTTATATTCGCCTAATTGCTACGATTTTGACTTTAATTAGCGCCGAAAATGTATTAATTTGACCTGAACACGGGAGACGATATTATCTGCCTATATAACTGATTTAGCTGCTAAAGTCGCTCTAATGACCCGTGCCTCCGGAATAGAGTGTTTGGAGGGCCTAAGATAAGTCCAGATAAATTATGAATATTCCTGGTAATGATATCCACTGAAAATGGGAAGTGGAAGTTCTCGATTTTTCTAAACAGTCTATTAACTATAATAGCGCTATTTTTGGCTTGCGGGGTCGGAAAAAGCTCATACGCAGTCTTCTTTTTGTACTCGAATTATGCTAGTACAGGGAAAAATATAGGATCAGAGTGCTTGTTAATCATGCACGGAAGTTCTATTGGTTTTTCGTTACGCTTTTCCTTGGGAACTGCTATAACTAACTTTAATACCCCACTATTCATCGTGCTTCAGGCTTCATCGATGTGGTGGATGTCGAACGCGCGAAGTAATACACAAAAAGCTAGGAGAAAACATTTATTAGAATTTGGATTAGAGATATCCAGCTGCTCACTCTTCCCCAATTCTCTCAATTTTAATATTACTGGGGATATATCAATATCGGGTCTAACGAGGGATTTTATCTCCGTGTCTTTGATTGCAATGAAAAATTACTTCAAGTCTGGAGCATTGTCGATGTCTCCCGAATCAGATACCATACTCGTTATTGTAGATTTTTAAGTCCTTTATTGTATTAACACTGAGCTTTCTGCTAGTAAATATATCATCCAAATAGTTGAAAACGTGGTTTGATTGAATCTATGAACCAATGTTTTGTTTAATGCACCAGTTTTGAAAACGTTATGAGTAAAATGGCATCGTTATCGACCTTTCGCTGATCGTTGTTTTACAAAAATAAGACTGATGGAGGTATACTTGAGTCCTTGTGCTTTTAGAATGCTACGCTGATCATCCATGTCATCAAGCACGATTTCTTGTTGTTGGATAGCGTATATTTTCCTCATTTTGGATTTGGGACTACTGTTGTTGCTAGTAGAAGCAGTGGCTGGTTTATAGATAATTGCGGGAGGTCCGGATACCATAACTTATTTTTCCACAGCAGTATAACAGGGTAATTTTCAGTCGCTCCCGTCTCACCTTCCGAATCACATGGGCAATCAGATTCCAAGAGGAGCAGCAGTAATTGTTGGACCAGCTAGCTTAGTCGTAAATAGGGAGTTCTGGCTGATATACTGCTTGTCTGAGAACCAACTGTAATAGGTTCCCACTTTCTTTTTAGCCCTCGAAGCTGAAAAATCCACGTCATGTATCCTCTACAGTCTAGTAATCTCTGAAAATACCTGGTCCGATAATGATCATTCTTTCCGCACATCAGACTGCTTGATGCGTCTGCAGGTTTATATTAGATGTTACGTACGTGAATTTCGGGCGTGCTTTTGATCTTATAAAATGATTCGATATGCTCTATACGATTTTCAGTAATTCTGGAGAAGTCGTCCCTATGAAAATTTCTGAAGTAAATTAATGTGTTGGTATTTTCCGAGAAGACTAATACAGATATACTGATAAAATTTCGGAACTAGAGTGCAAACAATATTTTTTATAATTCTTTGACGTTGATTTGCATCAAAAAATCTGAGGGACTCCACAATCCCGAGTAAAATCGAGAGCCTAAAACTATTCCCCAAGCCGTGTCGCGGGAATCGGTGAATATTTCCAGTTCTGTGTTCTCCGGAAGGAAGGCTAGCCCATTTTACGAATTCAATTGTTTGATCCAGAATAATAGATTTTCAAATAATTTCTCGGTCCGGGTCACACTCGATGTTCATGATTTTGTCATGGGGAGGCTGTTGTTCTTCAACTCTAGGAGCCTCCTTAACACCAATAGGCCAGGAAGGAGGGCCATAGACATGGCCTGCGCCTTCCAAAATAAACTCGCTAGACATTTCAATTTCACCGTTCCAGCTCGCATGATCTTTGTGGCTTCCCTTCTGAGGCCTCTGACCTTAGAATAAGGTATCTTTATGTCAATTCGCACGAGTTGATCACCATTAACATATGTGTAATCGATTGGGAAGGGGTATTAATTGAATTATTCAACTTGATCTTGTATCCAAGATCCTTTAGCTTGGAGTATAATAGATGTTTTTTTACCACAAATTGTTCCTTCGAGGTCCCAAGGATATGAAGATCTTCTAGGTAAGCTATAATCCGTATTCCCTATGCTCTCGTACATGGCAATACCGGTCTAAGGATCTTCGTGAACGTATGAGAGACTCAGCGATAGTCCGAACGGAAGCACTCTGAACTGATACGCTCGTCCGTTCCAAAATAACAGCAAGCATTTCGTGCCGGACTCGTGGATGAGGATATTCATGAACACATCCTATAGATCCAATGAGTGCATGTAATCCTTTCATCGTGTTAATTTGCATATCGATTTGAGGGATTAAATCTTGAAATTTATCTGCTATACGTGCAGATTCAACTTCCTCAGGTATAAAACTGGTATGAGTCAACCTGTCTTCTTTGGAATTACGAAGAGGTGGCTTTAGAATCCCAGATTATTTTTTTGGACTTCCTCAATGGCTCTTTTCTCAAATAGTGACTAGAAATCTTTCAATAGGGTCCGTCAGACCTCAAGGCTGATATTTCGCTTGTTGCACAGCGGATGAAGCGTCAATGGCAGGTGGCCCACCAAAAAAAAAATTGTGTGTCGGCTTCCTCGTCGAACTTGCTAAGTGTTTTTGTATTGGAGGTCCGTCGGCCTTCGAATTACTCCCCTTCACTGCAATAAAATTTGTTCTGTTCTCCTCGTAAGCCATTTTTTTTGGGTTCAGATACCTTAACGGGATCTTGAACCCATTCTACACGATGCTCTTGACCCACGTGTTGTCGGTGAGTTTTTTTCACGCCGACTGGAATATAGCGAAGCACCCCCCCCTACTGGGGGCATAATTGGACCCCTACTGGGACCCCCTTTAGCGGTCGCATTCTCTCCCGCGAAAATATGTCGACTGCATGTGAT
>LSSL01007788.1:0-67008 GCA_001953115.1 Smittium mucronatum | reverse complement strand
TGACACCGCTGATCATAAATTTGTGTTGGAAGCAGCCAGATTTCTGATTGGCATTCGCGTTCCACGAACACTTAAGCTCCAGAGTTTAAGTGATTCACCAGCCCCCTTGAACCAATGCCCTCGAGGTATGGAGCTGCTAGAGCGGCAGAGGGGAGTAGGGTGATAAATTTTTTTGTGAAATTTTCACTTTTTTTAATTTTTTTAAATTAGTTTTTATAACTTTTTATTAACTTTAAAATAAATTTCCAGAAAAAAAAAATAATAAATTAAATACTGGTAAAATTTGTACCAATCGCAAAAGTTAAATTTTAAATGTTTGATAAAAGAATCGAGAACATTTTTTCCTCGCAGAGAAATTTAGTTAAACTACAAAGATTACAACCTTATTTTACCTAGTTACAATATCAAAACTGAAATATGTATTATTGAATATAGATGATTTAGGATTATGAAAGTAATTATATATCAAATTAAAAAATAGGCGTGTGATTGAGGGGGATAAGATATTGAAATATTGTCAATTTAAGATATTTAAGTATATATCAAAAGTATGCAATGTTAAAATAAATATCCCCTTCCCTAACTAGAAAGATCTTATCGATAATTAAAATGTACTTTTTTAAATTCAGGTCCTACTCTAAAAACCCAAATTCTCGAATTATCCCATCTTTGTAGGCTATTAAAGGGTAATCCATAGTAAATTACGTTTAGATAACTCATACATCCTAGAATCATTTTTCTTGCTTAAGATTCTATTGCTACATATCTTAAAGTCTCCTTAATTGTGCCAGAAAAAAATAAATCTGAGGAAATTATTTTAAATCATTTCAAAATTATGACCTTGTAAAGAATATCTTATACAATGAGTTAATACATTAGATAGAAAGAATAATCAGTGAAAAAAATAAAGTTTAACTACGCGGGAACGCTAGCTAATCTTTCAATAAGGTCGGTGTAAAATGGAGTAGATTTAATGTACTCGGATTCAATTATGTATTCATTGTGATCATGTGCTAGTATCTTGTGGTTAATCATTAGATTTATTCCAACGGCCTGTATCCCGGCTTGTCTAACAAATCGGGCATCAGTTGCGCCAGGCATAATCATTTCTACAGGACTGAGTCGGTGATTATCGCATGCGGATATGATTTCAACCATAAATGGGTTATTTGCAGTTATTTTAAGACTTTTATTGGGATCATTGCGGTAAAGAAACTTAATTTCACAATCGTTTTTTGAGGCCAAATCTTCCAAATATTTATAGAACTCAGTTAGATCCGAACAAGGCGTGACTCTGATATCAAATGTAGCAGAGAAAGTGGCATGAACAAAATTTGGTTGTTTTCCTCCTTCCAGCATCTTCAAGTTAACTGATGTTACCTGGCCCAAGTTAAGTAGATACACGCCCCCAGTATTTTGCAGCTCGGTGAGTTGATTACTTCGAAGCTGCATTAGTTCATTGATGATGAGTAATAGTTTTTTAATTGCGGTACCTTCAATAAATTGACTGCCGTGACCAGTATTCCCATTAGCTGTAAATGTGACGGAGCTGTATTTCGAGTACATTAAAAAAAATTACATATTATAATCGAAAGAAATTTTAAAGTTAAAGGCGAAGAAAAAAGATAACAAATCAATGAATTTGACAATAACAAATACCATGTTGTTCTTTCAGAGGTGAAATAATACGTATTCTCGTTAACAGAAAGGCCGCCCTCATCAATTCCAAAGCCAATGCTCAATTCTTTGAACTCTTGGGACTTTGAAAATGGAATCATTCCTTCAATGCTGTAAATTTCCTCATCTGGGGCGAAGGTAGAGTAAACATTTCTGAGGAGTATCTTGCCACTAGCTTTGATCTGTCTGAAAGCTTCCAAGTATAAACTACCAGTAAGCTTCATATCTTGAGTTCCACGGCGTTATATTCTATAGTCACCACCTTCAATCTCGACCCGTGTAGCAGCAAAAGTGTCATAGTCCCATTTTTCGCTATATACTTGGACAACATCGGTATGGGAGTTTAGCAAAATAGCAGGCAATGATGGATCACTCCCTTCGAGCTTCAAAATAACTACTGATTTCCCCTTAACCAACTATTGAATGAAGAAAAAAGTGGGTGGATTTAATGGGAAATGTATGCACATGATTTAAATCGATGAATTCACCTCGACTACTTGGTGACCAAGGCCAATTTTCTCGGCTTGAGCGATAAGAAACTCGGTACATTTGCATAATCGGGAGTAGGGTGGTCCGTCTCAATTTTTACGTAGTCCCTGAATCTAATTACACTAGCCGGTTCTGCGATAGTCATTATAAAATTTAAATTCTCTTAAAATGACTATTTAAATGGAAATATTGATTAATCTTTTCAAACAATATTAACAACTACTTATATACTTTTATTTTCTTTCAGAATTATATATGTCCTTTGTGGCTTCTTTAAGACTTATTATTCGAAACATAGAATTAGGTTACCAAATCCTACATTACCATGTTTGCTAGTTCTCTTAGATGATGGGTCGAATATTTACTTTTCGAGTCTAACTTTGCTTAGCTTCATCACCTTCATGACCTAACCTCCTAAATAGATCGATCTATCGACCTACACCAATAGTCGGTTTAAATTTAAAGAGTATACGTATGTCTAATTAAAAATGAACGATGATTTCCTAAATCTTTAGATGAGTTAAAGGGATACTATTTTAAACATTATTTTTTAAAATATATCATGGTTACTTACCAGTCTATAGTTTACTTTTTTTCAATCGAAGAAAATTATCAAATAGTAATTTCATCCATCTTATTGTTTGGAATTATGTAGATTTGGAAGTAAAAGACTTAATTTGGATAATTTTTGGCCATTATAGGATTTATTGAGATCAAACTGAGCTACAGAACTGTCATGAACTATTATTTGTGGCCAATGGTAAATTGAATTCAATATAAATCTCATAAAGAACTTCAAACCCACCATTCTCAGATTTCACATGCATTGACCTCACTAAAAAATTTCTCCTATCCCGGTATTCTAGATATATATTCGACTATCATTGGTTATAATTATATATTTCAGATCCCATGTATTTTTTCAACACTAACTATCAACACTAATATTACTAATGTTGTAGCTAAAATAATAGATCAATAATGCGTTTTTTATTGGTTGGTGGTGATTTTTAGCAAATCAAATTACACTTTTCTCGATATGTAAACAGCCCAAAGCAGCCTTTGAAAAATGCTTTCGATCAACTTTGAAGTGTTACATTCCATAGCTCATATTTCACAAATATGTTACAAACTTTTTAAAGATTATGATCTAATTTATTAAGATTTGACTATTTTAAAAAGATCAAAGAATGGGACTAAATTTGACTACTTTATACGATGTTCGAATAATAATTTTTTTACCAATAATCATGTTTAGTGTATTAAGTAAACTTCAGCTAATTTTCGTTAATTTAGTAAACTGTTGTTATTGAGGCCATTGAATGGAATAAGGAATAAATATTGGCTATTATCTAAGCAAATAAGATGAATTCTGTGTTTTCTAATATTTCCAAAATTGTATTTTTTGTATTGATAATGGATACGCACCCTAGTTTCAGAACCACCTACCCAGTGTATTGCTGGGTAAGTTAAAGTGGTTAGGTCAAATCAGCTTATGGACTATTTTATTAATAAAAGGCTACTATTCAAAAAAATAAAATAAACTACTATTTTTATCTTAGCATTTAACCAATGGCTGGTGAGATTAACAGTACACTAATCTATTGAAGGGTTAGTTTCGTGTCGTATATATTACAAAAATACCAATAAGTTGTTCATATGGAATCTATTGAGGTAAACTGATAAAAATCTGAAATTTTAAAAGTTTCTCAGTGGTTTTATTTAAAAATCAGCGTTTTTAATATTTTCCTAAGAATTTAACACTCTTTAAATAAATTCTGTGTAAAAAAAAACACCCTTTTCTGTAAGTTTATTTTTTATCCTGTGATTTTTATAAGATATTTGTATCGATTTTTTTTAAGTAATACGACAAATTTATTCCATAAATTTATCATTTCATGAATATCAAAGTTAAGAAATATTTTAACTCTTTTATTGATTTAACAGAAAAAATAGCAGGCTAGATTATTATTCACAAAACTTGTGTTATTTTTGTATTTTTGCTATGGTTTTTATGACATTTAATGCAAAAATTTCCCATAAAAAATTTTAAGTTTACAAGTCTGAATTTTTACCTGGAGTCAAAAATAGTGAAACTACAATAATCAACTACTGTAAAATTTGAAAAATGCCCCAGAATTGGATTTGAGTTTGGAATTGTAAAAAATGATATAAATATATGTTTTCTATTGGTCTAGATATTTTGAAATAGTCATTATTTATTTTTTGATTAACCAGATTACTCAATTTATATAAAAGGTTCCATATAAGACAGAAATCTAATAAAAGTGTAGGTTAAAAAACAAACTTACATAAAAGGATTAAATTTGCAGGAAAAAATTAACAGCACCGATTTTTACATAAAATTTCTTAGAAACTTTTAAAATCATAGATTTCTATTATTAATCCATTTGGTAATCGAGAGATTTTTTTTTTGATACAAAATCTCATGGTTAAAAGTATCCATATATGAAACTAGGCAAACAATTTCAAAGTAATGCTTCGAAGAGTGAAATATCTTGTATTTTGAGGCTTGAGTTTTGTACTTTTCGAATTAATTGTTTTGAAATTAATCACAGTTCTGCATTGTTATTTGTTGGAAAGCGCGGTAAAAATTCAGATATTCGAATGTCAGAGGTTCCAGATGAAGAATATCTCGAATAAGGCAAAAAAGTTCATTTAGCACAAACTGAACATTTTTATGGGTAAAATTTCAGCTTTTGATAGTCATCTGATCTCATTATCTAACGCTATTTTTAGGAAAGCCAAGTCGAAAAATCCCACATTTGGGTAGAAGTATATTTTTATTAACACGTTTAGATTTATGAACTATCTAGGAACTTAATAGCATCAACAAATTATTTTTTATTGAACAAGATCTTATTTCTTGACTGCATGAACCTCAGACATACACCTAATTGAAGAAATGCCAATAAGCGATGGGGGAAATCTTTCCACTGATATATTGTACCCTTTCCCAGCAATTGCAAAGCTAACTGTACTGCATAGAATTTTTTTTGCAATATAATAGTATTTTTATAAGTGTTCTTTTCTTAATTTTTTGTCGGGATAATTTTTATTGACTTTAGTTACAATCAAAATTCTGCGATACATGTATTTATTTATTTATTTATTTATTATAACTCAATTACATAAAAAATCGGAACACATTAACAAACAACCATCAAGTCAAAGTAACATCAAAAGATTATATTTACATGTACATTTTTTAAAAAATGTTTTATTGAATTTTTTTTTAATCTGCATATAAAATTTAAATAATGTATATAAAGATTTCTGAATCAGTGTAAACCAAAAAATTTCTAATTTTTTCCGAATTTTACCTATAATTTCTTTTTTTTTTCTAAAAACTAAACACATCCTTCTCCTTGATTAATAACAGAGATTAATATATAATTCTAATTAATGGAAATTTCAGAGTTATAAACCTGGATGAAAAGTAAATAAAATTAAACCCCGCAATAAATAAAAAAATTAAACAAAAAGTCTTTTAAATTTCATATTTTCATGAGTTTGATTTATGAGCTTAAGTTTTGGTGAGTTTTTATAAAATAAACAATTGATTCAGGATTGATAAAAATTGCCATGTATTATGAAAATTTTTCATGATAATATAGGATAATAGATATATGACTTTTCATAATGAAAAAAAAATAACATTAAACTAAGATGATTATAAACGATTTAAATATATGCTTTTTTTAAAGAAAAAACATTTAATCTACTCTTTTTCACTTTAATTTACACTACCACAAATAAATTCTCTTGTTTATACAAAGAAATTAGAACTTTCGGATTAGCTATGTTTGATATGAATTTATATTTTATGAATACATTAAATACTTGGAATAATAATCATTGATTTATAAATTTGCATAAGCTCCAACTTATTATATTAAAAAAGGAATGATTTTTAGCACTTTGATTTCCTCTTTTTATAATTGGATATTAAAACACCAAATCACACGAACTTTTTTTTTTCGTTTCTATAAATCTAAATAGCATGAATTTTCATACTGTTCACAAAAATACTATTAAATTATTTATTTATTTTATCGAATATATTTACACAATGAATTTTAGAAATTTTGCCTTTTTAACAGGGAACGCGATCAAATTAATACATTTTATAATAAAATTTATTTGATTAGAAGCCTCATAAACTGAGAATAAGGGTTTAATAGTCTACTTATTATTTTTCTTGAATCGCAGGACTCTCATTTTTCTGATTTAGAATACTTTTTGTATTGATTAAATTATTATATATTTATGCATAATTCTTTGATTTTTTATTTAATTTATGGAGATTTTTAAATTATTTAATAATTCAAACAAAATTTTGAAATTTTATATATTATTCTCTAATTTTGAATATGGATTATTACAAGTATTATAAAAATTGAAAATTTTTTATTAGTTAAAAATAAAAAAATCCATCAAATAATCAAGTTAATCTTAATATTAAAATTATATATAATGATAAAAAATATTCTCGATTTTAGGTCAAATTTTTTTATAAAAAATTTAAAATGGGCTTAGAATTTCAGGATAAATTTAATAACGGCTAAAAAATTATATTTTTTCAGTTTAATAATCAAAATTTCCTGAAAACTATGATTTTTTTAAATGTGCAAAAAACTCTGAAAATCAGTTTGCCGATTTGAATATGATATATTTGGATTTTCTTCTACTTATATTATATTATTAGCTGATAATTTTGATCATAAAAAAAATTTAATCTGATTTAATTAAGATTAAATTTTATTGGATATATAATTATTTTGAATAAAAATATAGCTGATAGTAAAATAGATAAATCACTGTAAAATTTTAATATTTCTATTATTTATTATTAAAAAAATTATAGGATATATTTTTTTCATTTATCAGAATTAGGAACTTAAGAAATTAATTTTGATAGATCAGTCTATTGATTAATTTTTAAAAAAAGTTTTATGGTTCAGTTAATTTTTTTATTATTTAATAACACTCTTTCCAACGGATTTTAACAAAAAAAAAAGGATCATTTAATTTTTTTAGTATATTATTAAATCAATTCTCATAATAACTAGGTTTTATTTCTTCTAATTAAATTTTAAATATTTTATTTATGTTATATACTGCAGTTTCAGTGATAGCTTGATCATATACTAATAATTTTTGGTTTTTTTATAATTCAACTCATCTAAATTTTCAAAAAAATAATAATTTAGGAGTGTAAAAACAGAAAGAGATTCCCTTTCTAATATACGGCAAAATAATTCCAGCCAATTGGATCGCAAAATGTAGTAAAATGATAAAAAATTGATTAGAAGGAGCGCAGGTAATAGGAAAAAAAGATCTTCCTGCAAAGAGGGAGTGTATATCAAATCATTATGGCATTTATATTTTGATTTCAACGGTTTAAAATTTTAAGGCTTGAAAACTGCGTTAGGTAACTTTTATTTTGTTATATTATTTTTTTTAGTTTTATATATAAATATTGGTAGTTCCGAAAGAACGAAGGGGCAAGAGAAAAAAAAACAAATAATAAATCTAGCGTACTTATTATATTTTAAAGACATCTAATTATTAAAGTATGTAATTTAGAATTTACACTCTTTTGAATTAGCCTCGATTTCCATCTTTTACTTTAAATATTAACAAGAAAAAAAAAATTCTGATTCTACTAACATATTTACACTCTGGTATTTTAAAATTTCGAAACAGAAAAAAATTTCATTAAAAAAATAAAAATAAAAATAAAAAATATACATATAGAAAAATAAACATATAAATTATAGTTAATAGTTAACACTTAGGATATTAACTTTAACAGTATGTAAAAATCAAAACCCCAAAATATCCTTACGCCTAAACAAAGAGACTCAGGAGAGCGCTCTGGTATTAAACCTCCAGAAAAAAAAACGAACCCAGTAGATATAACCCCTCAGAATTAGCAAAGACTAAAAAGTATTGTGATATGGTTATAGATATCGAATTTTCAAAATTAATTGTAAAAATTTGTCACTAAATTTTAGCGCTAAATAGAAATGGCCAATGATTTTTTTATTTTAGTGTAGATTGTTCTAAAAATTAAAATATCTTATACGCCTTAATATTTTATTATAATAGTATATCTTTATCGCTCTTATAATTTTAGAAATGTACAAAAATCTTATTGTCAAAATTAGAATTAAAAAATAAAAAATAGATATATTTAACTCTAAGATATAATTTTAAAAATTTATATTATTTATACGTAGATAAACTTAACCTTTTACCGAATTCAAGGTAAAGATATTTTTTGTACAGCATAATATTAGTATACATATTATTAGGCTCTAATTATATTATAAATTTTCAAAAATTATAATTATATAAAGTCTATTTATTTTAATTCGCATTGATAAACTCAGAATAATTTTAGAATATATTCCACCAATTATTATTTATGTTTTTTATGAATATATGATTGGGAATATCATGAGGATATAAATCTTGAGGCTTTGAAATTTGTAAAAAATAATATGCCTAACCGCTGTGTATATTATTTTTTTAAAATATTTCATACGATAATTACAAAAATTGAGTAAATAATAACATTTAATGCATATATTAGATAATTATTTTTGAAAATATCAACCACTGACTTAGTAATTTTATTCAAGTTTATAGTTGTTATTTTTTTGAGTTAAGATGAACATAAATCAAATTAGCCTAAAAAATGATTAGAAATAAATAATTAGACATTAAAAATTTATTGTGGTATATAAGTTTTTTTTTCAGTATATTTTTATTGGATAAAATATAAAAGTCAGCAATATTTTACAAAAAATAAATTGGACCAAATCTACGCACGAGTCAAAATTATCAGAATAATATCTAATATATTTACATAAAAAATATATAAATAGCTGGTTATGAAACATATAAAATATAGATTACTAAAAAAAATCGAGTTAATCGAGTTATAATATTAAAAACATTTTTTTCAGTAAAATCATTGAATTGAAATATATTTTAATTATCGGAATTAATAAATATTTATAATAATTTCCGAATGCATATATTAATCACACAAAATATTAATTTTATATTTATTTCATTTATTATTTTTTTATCAAAATATTTTGAACTCTTTAATTAATTGTATACATTGCAGATTTCAGATTATATGAAATATCAGAAATTGTTACTTGTTTAAAAACTTAAATCAGAAACTTAGTTTACGTTCTATTTTTTCTTTAATAATTTTCTCGGTCCAATTTTCGTAATCAGTCTTATATTAAAAATAATTTGATCTTTCGATAGTGAGAACAAAATATAAATTCTGTTTAAAAAATTTTACTATAAATATTTCAATCAAATCTAAATCACATATTACACACAATCTTATTCATATTTAAATAATTTTATAATTCTAAATTTCTTATAAATTAGCACAGATATTTTAGATATTAATATTCATTTATGTTTTTGGTTTTTTATACATTGTTTTTATACAATTTTTTACTCTCGGAGCACTTTTTAATTTAATAAAATCTATAAAATTGTATAATGGAAAAAATCTTGGATTATAATCGCAAAAAATAATCAAACCCCTTTTGTAAATATTGATAGGGAAATATTATTCTTTAAAACAAAAATTTTATAATAAAAAAATTATTTATTTTTGATTAATTTTTTTATACCTAAGTAAAGTGATTTTTTAAAATATACTTAAAGTTATTATCTTGAGTGATTAATATAAATATTCTGAAATTTCTGATCTATTTTATTTTTTTCGATAAATAAAATATATTTCAATTAAATGATTTTACTTAAACAAATAACTTTAATAATATTCTATGATAAACCCAATATATTTCATAATAAATTTTTTTTTTATAATTTTCATATTATGCTCTTCATATTCAGGTATTTTTATGTATTATAATAGATTTTTTTTTATTACCCTAAAATATGTCTTATTGAAAAATTAAACTCACTGAAATGGCCACATAATAGCCAAAACCAAAACTATAATTAAAATTTAGATTTAAATATAAATATAAATATAAAATCATACAAAAAAAATTTTTTTTTGTGCGCTGATGGATCTTGGAGTTTAAATTATAGAACCTATAACCTAATATAATTGTTTGCCGGTTATCTGATTTATTTTATTAATTAATTTTTTTCATTTTAGTATGTAAAAATAATGTATAATTTTTTGCCATATATTCCTTTGTCAGCATATTAATGATCTTAATACTTAGTAATTTTATTTTAAATAGTATCTTGATTTATTTTTTAAAAATAATTTATTAGTTTTTTTTTAAATTAACCATAAATTAAATTTATTTATTTTTTAGAAAAAAAATATAATTAAATGATAGCTAATCATTATTTATATATAATAGGAAATTTCATTATAATATTATTGGAAAATTATTATATAAATCAGATCGTTTTTAAGGGTTAATAAATTTTATTTACACAAAAAAAATTTTGGGAATTTTGGGAATTTCGGTAATTTTTTTTTTATAGTTTAATAATTACTAATAAGTTTGTATAAGTAAAAAAAAACCAGAATTTCAAGATTTATTATTGGATTTTATTGCCTGCAGAAAAAAAACTTTTGAAATATAAAATTTAATTTAGAGTATCTAAGTGGCTGTTTTTTTCGACTTTAACAGGAAAATAGCAATATTTTGATCTAATTTGCTGTATATACTGCTTAAATGATTTTAATAATTCACTATAATGAAAGATAATAACATAACAAGTCTTGATTAATTTCTTCTGAAAATTTACTAAAAAAAAATTCCATAAATAAGACTTATAATAGATAATTTTTAATTTAAAGTAACTCAAATACGATTTATAAATAATTTATTCAACCTGATATATGTACAAGTTTCCCTGAAGCTCGATAAATTTAGGAAAAATTATCGAAATTTATACTAATGATATGAGGTATGTTTGAGAAATCAACAAAATATTATCAATAGGAATTTCAGTATTAAAATAAACAATATATTCAGTAAACTTAAGATTTGTAAAAAAAATAAGAATATTTATAGAACATATATTTTAGAATATAGAATTCTCTTTAAGATAAACTTCTCAATCCAAAAATGAATAAAAAAATCATCAATACAGCTAATCAATAATTGAGTAAAATTTTTATGATATATTATTATTGTGATTTTTATTTTTATAATTAGTTTACAATTTTTTCGATAGAATATTTTTATAAATAACAGAAAAAGTTTAACATAATTGTAAAAGCCCAATTAAGTACTCAAAAAAATAAGCTTTTTCTCAAATTGATGATACTTATACGAATATTGGCATCATATATCCAAAAATAATCGTCGGTGGTTTGGAGATAAATGGCCCCTTTGTTCTATCAGGAATTTCGTATATTAAAACGAAATTCAGAAGAGATGAAATCGGGTTTAAACGAATTAAATAAGTTATTATGCATATACTACGGAAGCTAAGTTAATAAACATTAAATATCTAATTCCATATTTTTAATAACACTTTTTGCATGCTATCAGATAATGGATGTATAATAATAAATTTTTGGACTCTTTTATTTAGGAATGCCGAGAATATAACCTAATACGTGCCCAGAGAGTTCGATATAGATATTTTTGAAGATAAAATTTTTTTGAAACTATAATGTTCATACGAAATTTTATAGGTATTAGCGGAAATTTTCAATTTAAAATGGCCCAAGTTCAGAAAAACTAAAATTTCTATATGCACTTTTTTTAAAATTATCACAAATAAAAATCAAAACCAGTATACGGGATCGAATTTTTATGGAATCAGCAAAAATTATTGTATAATGAGATTAAATTTCACACTGAATAATTTTTTTTTTAATTGTTGAAAGTAGGATAAGATAAATAAATAAACATACTTCTATAATTTTCGGTTTTTATTCTGAACTGGATCCATATTTTTTCTTGCTCGAATACAATAAATACGAATTGAAATATATCACCACTCATATATTTTTATATAATTTCCAAATAAAAGAATTAAATTAAATAAATAGTCTAAGAAAATAAAATTAACTCATAATTTTCATGAAATTCTCTTAGAAATAAGATATTTTATCTTGAAAATTGGAAAGAAATAAAGGACATCTAGAAAAATCATATGATTCTATCGGCTTTGGAGAGCATTAAAAAAAATATTTTGAATTTTCCTCAATACTTTCAAAATCAAAAAGTGCTATCACGTTTAAAAATAACTTGAAATATTTGGTAATAATAAAATCATAAATTCTACTATTGTTTTATGTGCAAAGAAAGGGGAGGAATAAAATATTTTGAGAAAAATGTTAAATTTTGGTGTCAGTAATGGTTTTTTTTTTCGCGCACAAGTTTAAAAAAACTAATAACAGCGTTTATAATATAGATATTAGAAATATTTAACTCCAAAATTTTATAAATAAAAATAATTTAAATCCAAATTTTAAAATGGGTACATAAAGTCAAAAAAAAGATGTTTATAATGAGAAAAATATATTTTATTGGCCCAAAATATATAAATTTTTTGAATTTGACAGGAAATTAGTAGCTTTTTTTTAAAATATTGTAAATTTATGGCTATTAAACAATTTCCAAAGCTACAATTAGTTCTTTAATTAAGCTTTATATTTTTTAGGATAATTCATAATTGATTTTTTTGTGCAAATTATTGATTTTAATGGATCATAAAAAATAAAATTCACAAAATATATAATTAAAATCAGTAAAGTTTATTTTTTATTGTTTTTAACGAAACCTTTTATTAAAATATCATATAATTATTTAATGATATTGGATTTTTTTTTAAATTATGCTTTAATTTTATAAGCAATTATTGAATTTTTTTTCAATATTTTTGTAAAAAAAGTGATAATTATCTTTTTTATAAATATTATCACATTTTTAAAAGGTTTTTATTTAATTATTTGTATTTTATAGATCTAAACTATAGTTTTTTCTGCTGAAATGTTATTTTTAATTCGAGGATTATCTTTTATTAGTTTTCATTTTCTATATGAATTATGGGTTTAAAGATAGGTTTATGTGTATAATTAATAAAATTATGATTAATTATTTTTCTTTCAAAATATCTCATAGCTTATTATATAAATTTAAAATTAATTTAATAAAGATAATCGAAACATGACTTATTCTATGTTATTTTTTTTTTTAATTCAAAATTTAAAAATAAAAAACAAATACAAAACTTTAAAAATTTAGTAAAATTTTTGCCAAAACTTGACTTCTTAAATTAATTTTGCTTTAAATTGTATATTTTAAGTAGATTCAGGAAAATATGTCAAATTTTTTCTCTTTTTTTTTACGGAATACCAGCTGCTATTAAATTATTATTAAAAATAAATTATAAAGTATAATAACTATTTCAAATAAATATCAAAAAAAGATTAATTTTTATTATAGATTCTATAATTATGTTGGAGAATTCTTTTTTGTTTTTAAAATTTTATTCATAAATTACTTTTCCATATACAATAATATTATTATTATCTGTTTATTGTAAATAGGAAGAATTCTTTTATCTTGATACAATATAAATACATTTAAGTCCTTGATATATTCGATAAATTTACATATACTCAAATAAAATCAAATTTTCCAATATATGAATTTAAATAAATAAAAACATATTTTCACCTTAAATTTATATTTTGAAATATAAACTATTGTTATTAATTTTCTGAATATGTTTTAAAAAAAAAATTTTTCTTATTTAGAATATAGTCAATATTTTCCCTTTATTAAATTAAAGTCTCTATCACGTTGGTTTTCCTAATTTATGAGAAATAAGTGTTAAATCAAGATAAAATTAACTCGATTATCTGAGCGAATTATGTAATTTTTAAAAGTTCTTAAAACAGCCTAGTTTTAACTAATTTAGTAAAAATTTTCGATTTGAGATTTTTTTTAATTCCAATGGGTTTTTAAAATGAAGAAATTATTAATATAAATATTTCTCTTTGTCTTATATTAGTCTTTCCAGGGAACTAGAAAAAATACAACAATTGGCTATAATAATTATTAAGGTTCTAATTATTATTCGAAACCTGATGGCAAAAGAGATTGAGATCAGTATAATCACATCTCGTGAGGCTATAAAAATTGAGCTCACTAAGTTAATATAAAATTAAAATAAATAGCGAGTAGTTCATTTGTACTTATTATTTACAATTTATTTAAATAATCTCGACAAATTTTTTTTGAATGTATTTTTTTAAAATTTGTAGTCTAGAGATTGGGTTATATAATTTAAATAATATTTTTTCGCACAATTTAATTTCTCGTTTTGTAGCAATTACTATTAAAAAAATATAAATATCATTGAAATTTTATGATCTGAAAATTCAGGGGTTATTCAGAGATCATTAATTTAATTTCAATTGATCAAATAATCCCATTTTAAATTTAAATTTTCATCTCATGTACAGTCTTTTCCACCCAAATTATGCAAGTTTATATTTATAGATTAATCTTAAAACATCTAAGCCAAAAAAATAATTTTTTTGTCTGGTTAAAGGGTGTCTTCAGGGCTTTATTCAATTCTATGGCTTAATTTTTTAATAATTAATAATTAATACTTTAATATTTTATTTATTTATCTTTATGATTTTTTTTAAAAAATAAAAAAATATGGAAAGTTAATTAAATAAATTGACGTTTAAACATTAAAAATACGTAGAGGCCATAATTTCTCTAGTTTAGAGAAGAGTTTTTTTGAAAAAAAAAAAAAAAAAAATTAACAAGTTTTAAAAATAAGATTTTTATTTTGATCTTAAATAGCGGGAAAATAATGAAATAAAATCGATTGGAACAGAGTTTAATGGTTATTTTAATTTTATATTTATGAAATCATAGTAGAAATATACTATAGAGTATTTATTAGAAATGTGATAACTAGGTATGAAGTCATTTTTTTAAAAATTTCTGGCCTTTTACCAAAGTATTAATAATGATTTTTATATTTTTATGGATCAATTATTCTCTATAAAGATTTTTATTTTTTTATTTTGATATCCGTGGAAAATATTAAAAAGCTATAATTTACATCTAACCAACAAAATTTTGGCAGTATCACTGAAATTATCGACGAGTAAAAATCAAACTTTTCTAGAGTTTCACCACTAAAATTAAACTATATATTAACAAGTTTTTTTTTTTCATTGGAAGCTTTTATCTATTTTTTAATCCGAGTAAAAATACATGATTTTTTTTTGATTTTATAGAGCCACTTTTTACAAAGAAATCTAAGGATATAATTTTTCTCTAAAATCTAACTTTCATAAAACAGCTTAAAAATTTATAATAAAAACCAAATAATTATGGTTTTTCAATATAATTGATAATACTAATGATTTTTATAATTTAAAATAGACTAGAAAACTTATAAATAATGATGAGGTTCTTTTTTTTTAAAATTTGATCCGTATTTTTTTTATTAAAGTTATAAAAAAGGTAGAAGGGTGTGATGAAATAACATAATAAATTTCCATTATTAAGTTAATAAATGTGGAACTTTAATAGAAGTAAAAAATTATATTTATATATTAATTTTTATCAGATCATATAATCACTGATTTCTTTATTTTTCACTGCGCTATAAATAGACTGCTAATATAATATTTTTTTGGATATATCAAGAAATAGATTTCATTAGTTAATTTTTACACCCGAATAAGAGCCAAGAAATACTTTGGAATTTAAGACATTAAAAAGGAATATAGTATATAATATATGCAAAAAAAAAAAAATCATTTCAAATAATTTTATCATTTTATAATAAACGTATTTTTAAAAAAAAATCACATAATTTTTAACATATGTGATTGAATTTTAGTGATGAAACAAGATTAAATTTGATTTTAGTATTTAAGCTGCAATTTAATTTTTTTAATTCATTATTTTTCATTTTTTTGGTATATTTACTTGACACAATTAAGCAGATATTTTAGTATCTAATAATGCTAAAAATAAAAGATACTTCTAGATATATTTCAACTCTATAAAAAATTAAATATACAAGGAGTTAGATACAAAAAATAAAAAAAATCATATGAAAACACAAATTGAAATTGTGAAAGCACTTAAATTTAAATATAGGTCAAGTTTTTGTATATCATGAAATATTTTTTTGTGAAAGAAACAATATAAACCGACATAGATTATTTTTTTCTGATATTCAATGGATGTTTATGAGGGAAAATTTAGAAATATCACCATCTAATTTTTCAATTTATTATAACCATTTTTTTGTATAAACAGCCTAAGAAAAGTTTATATAGTATTAAATTTTTTAAAAAAAAACTCGCATTTATAAATTTTCATTAAAAAATCCTTCGACGGCTTAACATATTTTTTTCCAAACGAAATTGCCAGATGAGGGATATTAATCTCCCAAAATATACAGTATAAGTGATAATGCAACAATTTAATAACTCTTAAATATAATATTCTCTACAAAATATTTAAATTTGTGATTGATACAAGTTTTTTAAAAAAATCACACAAAAAGGATTTATCGATTATTTAAAATTAAAATCTATTTAATTTATAAAAAGCAATTTTCTAAAAAGGGTTTTTTTGCCAGATAAACTATTATAATTTTTTATTAAATCAAATTATGTGCAATTAGATGCTGTTGAATGGTTCGTTTTAAGAATTTCAGTCATAGGCAGATTAAAGCAGAAAAAAAATTTTGTAGTTTTTTTAAGAGTTTTCTAAGCTTATAAGACCCAAAATCTTCCATATAGATTTTTTCCCTCATTTAAAAGAGATTCAAAGTCAGATTATTATATATGTTTATGTGTTCCAAGTATTAGTCTCGGATTAAAAAAAATTTGATCCTGGGTCAGTTGTGTAAATTTTATTAGGTCTTTTTACTAGTTTTTTTCATCGAATGATATGATAGAACGGTATACTTCACCTTATCATAATAATTTTTATAATTATTTAAAGTTTAATTTATCAAAATATTCTTTTATGAAATGTAAGTATATAAGCATGGGGTTTCAATTACAAAAAAAATATGGTAACATATATTCCTAAAAATTAAAATTATAAAATTAATTTGAAACTAAATCATAAATAAGTTTTTCATGAGAATAATTAAACAATAAGAACTTAATAGAAACAAAAATAAATACTAATATAATTTCTAATAGGTAAATAATGATATATTAAGATAATAAAAATGTGATAATATGTCCATAAGTACATTTTGTGGAATTTAATAAAAGACCAAACAATAAAAAAACTTCCGCTCTTAATTCTTTTATCTTTTATTATCTTTTATCTTGATTTCGTCTCTTATTTTATCAATAAATATTGAATCAACCTTTTATATCTACCAGCACAGACAGGAAGTAAAAGATTTTTGGATAAAATAATCAATATAATTTTTAGAAGAGGAGAACCTTTGATATTCATATTTTCGCAAGCAATTTCATGGCCAAAAAAATACACAATTAATAATTAATAATTTATTATTTACACTTAGGAGTACTGTTATTTTTTTCTTCTACTCAGATGTCATAAAAATCAAAATAATGTTTATTCTTGTACAAAATTGCTGTTATCTTAGACTTCTCTCTAAAACTCCAGCCAATATGACCAACTTAGAATTATTAAATTATATTTTTAATTCTCGGAAAATTGATTTTTTTAAAAATACAGTATGAATCGTAATTTATATGGGCTTTTCAAAATTAATTTCATAATTTTCCTGTGATAATTAATTTTTTATTTGAAATTTAGTCCTATAGTTGATATACATTTATTTATATAAGACTTACTTTCTAATTTCATAGCTATATGCGTTTAAAAAAAATAAAATTAAGTTTCAAAACAACAAAAAATTAAGCACAAGTATTTCTACAGATTATGATTCGAAAAATTCATTAGGAATCTATCATCTTTAAAAAGATTCTTTGAAATTCTTTAGTTAAGAATATTTAAACAAGCTTCAAGTGAGTCTTTAATAATATATTTCATGTAAAACTCTAAAAGAAAGACTAATTTCGCTTATGTTTTACACTAATCGTATAGATGTTTCTTTTAAAATGAAAACTGATCATCAATCCTGATATTTATTTTTGGAATCCGTAAATATTAACAATCAAATTTAGAGATTTAACAACTTATAAACCTATTTTAGGCTTCCATAAAAAGACTAAATATTATTTATTCATAAATTATATATCAATTTTAGAAAAATATTAAACTTAGGGGTTTTAAAATTATTTTCTTTTAAAATTTTCAGAAAATTTTTTTGCTAGAATGTTCTTAATTTTTTTCAATTTTCGAAAATATTTTTAATTATTATTTTAATCTAGCTTTGAAATATAGATGTTAAAAATAATCAATAGATTATTCATATCTGTGCTTAAAAATGTTATTTTTTTATTTTACATCTTTCTTTAATGATCTATATATTACACTGAGATAACTATTCTGATGGAAATTAAACCAAGATCTAGTTTTTTAAATAAAACACTTTTTTATAATAGCTTTATTTTTTTCTTAATGTGTTATATTTTAATTATGATATTAAAATGTAAAATTTTTTTCAATTTCTTAAAATTCGGATTTTTTGGAGTGTGATTCAGAATAAAGGGTATTATCTCGTTTATATTTTTTATTCTAATTAAGATTTTTGGTATTTTTTCACCTTTTAATTTTTGTATTTTTGCTATATATTCACAATAAATTTTATTTAGGGTTTGAAAAACAAAAGATACAACTACAGAGAGTAATTTTATTATTAAATATCCGTTAAAAAAATTAAACACTCTAATATTTTTTTCAATTAATAAGACTGTTTCCAACCTGATAAAATCTGTAAATGCGATGAAATAGCACTAAAGCAAAAAAAAAAGACAATCAGACTAATGAGCTTTAAATTTATAAGTTTAATTGTAAATATAAGCTATATTAAATATATCCCAATAAAAAATAAAAAAAATTCGTATAAATCATAATCAGAATAAAAATTAAAGTTTTAGAATAAAATCTAATTATTTGTTAATTGATATTGTTATTTTGAAAATTTTACGTTTATTATTTTTAGTATTACCTAAAATTTCCATTTTTCTAAATAAAATTCCACCCCTTATCCACGCTCAATCTAAAATTTTTCTAAAACCAAATTAATATAATCTTTCTTGTAATTACTAAAATATTAGCATAAAAAACGTTTTTTTCATAGCCCATAAAGCTTATTCTAACTTTTAACTTATGCTTAATTGTCTCGTTGATTATTTAAATTACTGCACAGTTAGCCAATTATAGATATCCTTTATATTTGCGATTTTTTTTCAAAAAAATACACAAATAATGAGGAAACAAATAAAAATGGTAAATTGATGCACATTATTGCATAAATTACTATTAGAGTCTCAACAAATTCACATTGAGGATAAATCCGTGAACAATAAAGGTTTTTACTAAAATTTAGGTTTATTTCTAAGAAGACGTCCCAATAAAGCCAAAAAAAAATGAGGATTTTTTTGGGTATAATTTACAGGATTAATGAGATGATTTTCAACTTTTATTTAAAATAAAAAATAAGCAATCTCAAGTAAATTATACCACCTTATTCCAATTATTGAAAAAAATCGCAAGCAAAGATTTGTTGAGGAGATGTATTTTATTGCGATTTTGGAGCTTTTTTAATAATTAGAGGGCTGTTTTTAGACATTTTTATATGAGCTATTTATCCTATTTTTCAAATTAAGAAACGAAATGAAAGGGTCTTTAAAGGATAAAATTTTTAAATGTTTTGATTTTATGATTTCAGTTAAGATTTTAATGAATTCTTTGAATTATTTTAGTTTATTTACTTCACAGAAAGATGAAAATTTTAGTATTAAATTTGTAGGATGCTCATTTTTGTATAAGCGAAGATAAGCGGGGTTATATTCTGAAAGTTTTAGCACGCTTGCAAATAGTTTTTATTAATTTTATAATTCAGTAATTATAGTTAGTTTCTTTTGTCTTTTTTCAATAGATTTTATTTTTACATCTTTTTTTGTTAGTTTTTCCAGTCTTGTTTCTGCTATTTTTTAGCTATTCTTTTATTTACTTCTTGGACTGAAATCATTACCCGTTAGTCTGATTTATTAGTTAGTTTTTTAGCTTAGTGAAAGAAAAGCTAAGGTAGTGATATGAGCATGGTTATGAGCAACCATGGGTTGATCGATTCCGGATCTTATTCTTTTGGATTTGCCCCTGAGGTTGAAGCTTGGATAGAGGTGGGGGAAGATAAATATAGTTACACTTCGGCATCGATATTTTTTAAATTTTATACGCTAGGCGATGACTTAGACCCATCGGTTAACTTGGAGTGAGAGCCAATGATTAAAGATATTGTGTCTAATTCACTTTTACTATCGTTAAGTTTCGGTCCCAGCTCTCTGATAAGGTTACCGTCTGTTATTTTTACCTCATGGGCATTAAAAACACTTTTTGCTGTCAGTACAGGGAGAAATACATGCACTAAGGTCTCTGCTGGGTGAGGGAGATGAGTTCACTAGTAATATTTCGCTTTGAGTTGCCTCATTCTTTGGCTACGCAAAAACTATTTTGAAGCCAGTATTTATACCAGTTCAACTCGTAACGATTATTAGCTTCCCTTAATATATCAAAGAGTTTTTCCAAATACTTCGGGGTACTAGATCACACTAAAACAATCTATAAGCCATAGAATGGAAATTGGATATTTTAACCTAGGTCAGAAACTAATAAGAAAAATTTTCACTTTTATTGGAGATAGAATCAAAATCTAAATCTGTATACAAGGCTATATCAGAAAATTTACAATTTTATTTTATCGTAAGTATATATTTTGAAGTTTCGTCTACTTCTTTTCCATATTTAGGGGTTCTCAGATTTATACTGTTAAAGCATAAAATGAATAATTTTAATATTTATAAGCTGTTACTTTGATATTTTATTTTATTTTTATTAAGCTTTTTTTTAATTAATTATTTTAATTTTTTTAATAAAGATTTGAGAAAATAAAACCAGAAGAAAATGTACAATTTTTATGAAATGTAAAAATTTAAACTATGTAAAATGTTGTAATCTGTGAATACTTTTATAAACTATTATTTTATTTAAGTCTTTTTTATTTTCATAATGAAAATCAGCACATAAAAATTATAAAATTTTCAAAAAAGACAAAAAAAACATCCCTTTTCTTTAATCAAAATTTTTTTCTGTTTAGATAGTTATTTGTTTCGAGCCTCATACCTATTAGACTCAAGCATTTAGAATTTACCTTTTTATCTTATCGTTATTTATCTAATATTTTGAATACTGCTATCCCAAGATTTCCGTGTATGCGGTTACGATAAGATATTTTTAGTCAGATTTGACTTATTACAGTACGAAAATATTCGAAATAACAATTCTTAATAAATTAATTATGCTTCAGATAGAAATTAAATGCATTCGTAAGAGTCTGATAGTCTAGGTTCATATATTGAATCTAAACTTCCACATATATAATTAAAATTATCTAAATTTATCGGAGATTTTGTTTTTATGATGATTTGGTGATTGGTTTTATTGAAAATAATATTAAGTTAAATAAAGCTTTTTGTTCAAATCCATAGATATCCTTTCGATCAATTTTTTCTTACAGAAAATGATAATTCAAAGAATGATATTATTATAAAATTATACATTCTTTATTATTTATTTATTTACAAATCCAATTATATACACGCTACTGTTTTAAAAAAATCAAAATTTTACATTTAAAAATAACTATTGGCTACTTGGGCTCACTAATAATGAGAAAAATCATAAAAAAATCTGGGGTTTTTTTACAAATTCAGGAATAAAAAGCACTCAAATAGTGAATGATAAATGTAAAATTTAATATAACTTTCAACTAACCAAAAAAAAGTCTCTATCATACTATAACTTAAAAATAGATTTTTTTACATAATGAAAATTAGATTCAATATAACCATATTGAATAAGTTACACGTCTTCAATTTGGAAAAAGATTACATAAATAGCCAATGGAAGAAACTAAATGCTCATTATTTTATAAAATAAAAAAACTTTGAATTTTTAATTATTCTAAGTAGTTAGATATAGATTTAATGGTTTTGAAATAAGATAAATTTATTTGGTCAAAAAATAAAAAAAATAAATTTCGTTTAAAAAAAGAAAAACTAGTAAAATTAAAATTTAGCTACTTGATGTTAAATTTCATATCAAAACAGGTAAAGAAATAACGAAAAAATTTCAGTTTATATCGAAAAATATTAATATCTTCTGAATAAGTTTTAAAATTAATTAAATTTGCAATTTTCAGATGCATTTATAACCGAAATATAAGATGAATTTTAATATTCACTAGCTTTCAAACACCATCAAAATAATTCTAAATTTTTTTATACAATTAATCTTTAGGTATAGATGGTAATTTTATATCCTTTTTTACATAAATCATTTATAAAATTTATTTAAAATTAGTAGATATTTGATTTATATTTCAAAAATATAAATAAATAAGTCATCATAAATTCTAAGAGCTGCTCAAATGTGTCTAAAAAACAAAAAAAAAATGAAAGTTTTTTAGAGCTTTTAACTCCAAAAACAGGGATTTCGTAAATATTTTAAATTAAAATAGTACATCCTTGGCTTAGATATATTGATTTATTAAGTGTGTGATATCGAAAAAAAGTGTAACTAACAGAAAAAATAGAAGATAAAAACATTGTATAAATACCTTTAATTTTACAAAAATTAAAATTGTGAGTAAAATTAAACCAAATAAAAAAAGTTTTAGAAAAAATTTATGTTCTCCAATTAAGGTTATCGAAATTGAGCTTTTAAAGTTGAAAGTCATATCTTTTTATTGTGGTTTATCATATTCTAATAGATAAATATTTTTATATTCTAATACCCCAATTTATATATATGTCCATCCTCAGTAATAAAATTTGTATTATTTCTATTTCACAATTTGATTTGAATTACTCCGAAATTAGGTCCTATAAAAAACGTTAAAGGCTTCAAAAAAGCTTAAAATAAACAAAAATAAATTATTAACTCAAAAACATATGAATCTGAAGCTGAAAAAATGAAAATTTTACACTAAAATGCACCTCAGGGGAAAATATCGGTATTCATGAGAAAAAATGTAAATTTTAATTAATTAAAGATGCATCTTTTGGTATTATAGACCAATAATTTTGTATAAAATTCATATTTTGAATACTTTATGTATAATATTTATAACTTATTAAAGCTTTTTTTGGCTAATATTATTAAAATTTACTAAATTTACCTCAATTTAATTATTTATCTTATCATATAAATTAACAGTTGAATTTTAAAACACAGTTTTATTTTATTTTACTAACTTTTTCAAAATTATTACGCATTAGGATGCTGGAACAGACATTTTGTCTTTTGAAAAAGATTGTATCTTTGAATCATAGTAATTTAAAAAAATAAAAAGAGATATCCCCTGGAAGTAAATTAATGAAGTCATATGAGTTTTAGAAAGATAAATTAAAAAGTAAAAAATTTAAATTTATATAAAACTAATAAAAATTGGAAAAAATACATCATTAGATAAAAAGTGATGATAAGAGGGTTTTTATTTAAATAATTATTGCAAATAAAAATTAAATTAAACAAATAAAATTATTTTTATTATATAATCAGATTTTATTATTATAAATGAAAAAGAAAAAAATAGAAAGATATTTTTAAGTAAAATTCTCCAAATAAAATAAAAAAAACTTTAAAAAAACTATTTCAGACCAAATTATAAAATACATTGACCATTCTGAAACAATATCATCTAAACTAATGGTTAATGAGTGGTTTTTTTTGTTTCTTATTTGTAATTCTTCAATTATATAACATTTCATATTTTTTGGTACTTCCTCTCTTAAAATTGATATAAATTATTAAAATTAGCTTATCTTTATTATGAAATCATAAAATTACTATTTACGAAAAAAAAATACAAATAATGTGTTTAATAATAGGTAAAATGATAATAAATTAATTTATATTTTTTCCACACTAAATAAAAATTTATTTATTTAGATTCAATAAATTTATACAAGAAAAAAATATAATTAATTAAACTTAATATGCAATAAATTTAAAATAATCTAATATAATTCATTAAATATTTTTATTTTAAATATGATATTAAATGATAATGATAAAGTTTTATAACTATTTTTTAAAATTATAACTTATTTGTACACGAAATTTGAAAAAATTCAAATCTTTATTTTTTTACGATTAAATAAAATTCAAGAATTTTATTTATATTAAATATTATAAAATATTTTTTTAGCTCTTTTTCAAATTACTAAATCAGTCAAAATTCCGAAAATTTACTTATAAAATAGTGAAAACATGAAGAACCGTTTTAAAATATATCTATTATGGATTTTAATTTAATATAGGGATTATTAGGTATATTTTTTCTGGTTTCGAAGAACTTTCATTTGTTTTTTACGCCTCTACCTTTCTCTATTTTTCCATATTTTTTGTATAAAAAAATTTTTTTTTTAAATTCTAAATCGTAATTTTTTTTTCTCGAAATCTGATTTATAATAAAAATTTCCTATACAATAAACAATCAAAAAAAATAATACCTATATTCATAAATTTTATCAGGATTTACTATATAATGAACTGCTTAGTCATTCGAACTCTAGGTAGAAAATTATATATTCTGACATTTTTAATCTTTTTTAATTGACACCCAAAAACCATTGTATAAATTTTAAAAAAAATATTCCAGCTTTATATCTATAATTTACTTTTATATTATAAATCTTGTTAAAAAATTATCTAATGAGCTATTCAATTTTTTTTAAAGATAATATTATCTTTAAAATTTAGTTATGCACAAAAAAATTGCTATTTTTTTTTTATTGTTTTATCTAATATGTTTTTACTTATATTTTTATTATTTAGAACAATCTTCACTATTTTTTTCTAATAATATATGATTTAAAAGCCAAGAATATTGATTTATTATCTTTTTTTTGAGAAAATAGAAATTAAGACCATTTTAATTTATTTTTGAAATCAAATTTAATAAGTACTGTATAAACATAATTTATATATGTATTTAAAGGAACGAAAATTGGGTTTAATGAAGTTATTTCGTTTAATTTTAAGCTAACTCACTTAAGTTTTTGGGTTATATTTTTGCAAATATAAGCCTATAATTGAACATAATTTCTAAATATTAATTTTATTTTATCGAATTTTTGAAATATATAAAATAAAAATTTACTTAAATATTATATTATATTATATAATCTCGTTTAAAATATGTATTTTTTTCGAAACTGTGTAAAAAAAAGACGCTTAGATAACATTTTAAAATATGAAATCTTTCAGTTTTAGAATCTAATATAATGAAATTATTCCTCGAATAAAATATAATGTCCCAGATATATGGAGCTTACATAAATTTGACTCAAATTTTTTTTCAAATTTTCATAGATCTCGATATTATCTTAAAATTTTAATTGAAAATATACGTGTATATTTGATGATTTTTTAAGTCTTAACAACTTTTCTGAGCTTTTTATTTTTTCAAAAAAAAAAGGCTTTATTTGATTTCATTATTAGCCCTTAGTAAAGAAAAAATTTATTATTTGTTTTAACTATATTTAAAATAGTTTATTTCCTCTAAAGATCGTTTGTATTAACTAGAGATCACTAAATGATCGAGATTTATTTCAATTTTTTTTATTATAATATCTGGATTTGCTGAAAATAATTCCTAGATTTTCTAAAATTCCTGCTATCTTCATTTTAATATTTTATTTTCAATTATTGTTAGAATAGTCCGCATATTTTTATTACCATTACTTAAATTTATTAGATTTATTAATTTTGCTTAATAATTTCCATAATAATTAGGTTTTAAAAATGTTTTAATAATTTTAATAATACTCTAATTTCACATAAGAAATACAAGTTATAAATATTATTATTTTTTATGTTTAACGGGAAATAAATTTAACTTAAAATATAATCAAAAAATTATTAATTTTGCAGCAAATGAAAAAGAAAAAAAAATAGATTTTTGGGGGATTGAGGGGTATTAAGAACTAAAAAAGGGAAAGGAACTGTATTAAATGTGAATATTTTTATTTTCTATATTTTTAAAATATGAAATTTACTCAAAAAAAACTAAGTTTACAATCTACAAAATATGATGTAAATTTTTGTGATAGATTATTATAAAGATTTTGACATCTTTTAATCTCCCTTTTTTTCTATCAATCTCCTACTTTTTCTCTATTTATTTATCTTTGGGACAAAAAAAAATTTTTTTATTTAAAATGAAATTATTTTTTTAAGCTTTTTTTTTATTTTAAGTATAATTCAGTAGTCTATTAGCATTTTTTTTCAACCTGATTTATTAAATCATAAAGAGTTATTATTATTATTTTATTTTTGATTTCAATAGTTTACTGTTGGATTACCTCCCATGATCTTTTATATCATTTCTTTCCCCTTGAGAACAAAAACATTTTGATTTTTTAGTCAAGTTGAAAAAATAATATATCTTTATTGATTAATAGTCTTTGTTTTTTTATTTTGTGACTTAAATATTGATTTAGTTTTTAAAAAAATATATCTGTAAATTATAATAACTTTTGTGATCTAAAAATTACCAACCTAGAAATAATAAATTGGATATTTTAAATTTCCATTACTTTAAAATATTATTATTATCACTTCCTTTGTATTGAAAATTCCAATCATATAATGAATATTATTAGCTCTTTATACAAAATTAAAATTTTTCTGTAAAAGATTTTATAGCAATATAAAGGCTTATATAGTAAAAATATAAATTTTATAAAAATAAAAAAATACAAAAATAAAAAAAATCGCGAAAAAAAATAAGTATGGATTTCATAGATTTTTATGGTAAAAAAACCAATTATTTGAATAAAATGGTATAATTATTTGTAACTTAATGTCTTAATTAATATTAGCATATTCATATAAATATTAATAGAATTTTATCTTATAAAATTTTTATTAATTATATATTTTTTATTTTCACAATTATTAATACTTATTTTTCTTTATAAATATAAATATATATTAAATTATGAAAAATAAATTAGATCTGATGCCTCAAAACATTTAAAACTGTGAATAATTTTATGATTCTATTTTTTACATTTGTATAAAGAAGAGAAGAATTGATTTAGTAAATTTTTATCATCCATTATAAAAATATATATATAAAAATAAGCTCTTTTATAAGAGTAAATTGCTATATTTTTTTAAATTTCTATAATTCAAATTTATTAATATACTATCATTATCTAAAAATTTAGGAGTTATTGATCTGTTAGAAAAAACTTAACACAATAATCTTAAAAAGCATAAAAAAAGATTTACATAATTTAGCGAGTACCAAATAAGAGGATATTTTAATCCATACTAACTCTTATAAATTGAAAATATCAACTTAGCGAATATAAGAAAACGTTTTCAAACAAAAAAAATGATAAATTAATTTCATTTTCAAGCTGAAGCATTTGATATTAATTTTTCGACGAAGGAGTTAATGTTTTTTATTATAAGAATTTAATAGATGTGGTTATAATTCAGATTCTAGTTAATTATAGATATTCAAATTATTTTTAAAAATTATGGTAATGATAATGGCTCATAAGTAGATCATAAAGTGATATTAACAAAAACTTTTTTTGTCTTTTTGAATAAACTGAAAGTGAATTTCTAGTATTTTTTTTAAATTTTCAAATCTAAAATATCTAAAAAATATCTAATTAGACATATTGATTTTTTTAATTATAGTTAGAATTTTTACTAAAAATATTAACATTTTATTCAAAATCAGGTATTTATAATAAAAACATAGACATTTTACGGATAAAAAAACAAAATAAAAGACTGAAAAAAATAATCAGAATTTTTTTATCGTACATAATCGCATTTAGTTTAATTTTCCATTTGGGAAATAATGTTAAAATAGTCATCAGTAATTGGTATTTCATGATATTATTTTTATTCATTTAGCTATTAGAAATCTTTTTTATGGTTAAATATATTCAATTTACTCTAGAAATAAAAAAATTTAGCTTTAAATTCATCGTATTGTTTCTTTTTTCTTTTTTGTACTTGTTTTACTATTTTTTGCATAATGAAATTATATTTTAAAAAAAGTTAAATTATGAAGTTTAAAATTTAAGTATGTTTGTAAAAACATTTTTGTATTTTCGTATTCTTTAAAATAAAATTCTTAATATAATGCTTTAAATTTATTTTATAATTTTTATTTCTATTTTAAATAACGTATTTTGAATTATATCTTTGTATTAGATTTATCGAACAATCATTTTTAGAAATTTTTAACAAAAAATTTTACCAGCAATGCTATAATTATAAAAATTAATCCAAATAACGTTTTCCTTTTAAAAATAATCTATAATTTAAAGTGAAAAAGGTCTTCTGGTTTGTATGAGATATCTCTATAAAAAAAATTGGATGTGTATATTTACAAGCTAATATTCTAAATTTTTAAACATTCTCCTATTTTTATTAGATTACTTTATATTATTCCCATTTATAATTCAAAAAATGAAAAAAAATTATTCTAATTTATTAATTAAATTAGAGTTTTTTATTTTTCATTTGAATATTTTACGATTTATTAATTTGAAATAATTATTGTATATGTATATTAATAATTTTAAATCGATTATCTTTTCAGGATAAGTTTTTTTTCTTTATATTTAATCTAGAGATTAATATTTTACTAAAAAAATTATTAACAGCTAGACTATAAATTTATTTTACATGTCTTATATTATAAATAACAACTTTTACTGTAAAATTGAAATTATATCATATTTTAAGCCTGGTTTTCAAAGTATTAAAATTAAAGTTTTGAAATATTTATAATATGAAACAGTTATTTTATTTAAAAAAAATAAAATTAATGGTTATAAGTTTAATTTATTCTAATTTATCATATCATTTAGTTAATAAAAAAGAATTTATGGATTAAAGTCAACTTCTAATGATATCTATTACTATTAAGATTAATGAATGCTAATTTTTTAAATATTAGTGATATTAATCTATAGGTCAGATTTGCCTATTATAATTCACATACTTCATTTTTATTACTAAACATTTCACTAAATCGATATATAACATAAAAAATAATAGTGATATTATTTAGTTTTTTTCTATGTATTCTATTATATTCATTTATATACTCAAATAAATAATAATTAAATTGAAACCCCATTTATTTTAATAATAAATTTACAAGAGCTTTATAATAGGTATCAAATTTATTCGTATAATTATTTTAACTTCGAAAATAGAAAAATCTTTTCACAAGAAATCCTTTCCTTAAATTTTTGTAAATGAATAAAAAAACTTAATTTTTTTTATAGATTTAATGTAGGGTCTCATTTTATTTAAATGATTACGTAATGCAAAAAATAGTATAAAACTGAAAGTAAAATTAAAATTTTTTATGTTTAATGAGGCTAAGGTGAAAAAAATTACAAATGATATTTATAATTTATATAATATTTTAACATACCTTTAAATTAAAAAAGTTTTTTATTTTTATTTTATAAATAATAAATAAAAATATTCTATACTTATGATAGATTAAAAATATACTTAAATATTTAAAATCAGATAAAATAATATTTTTATGAACAAAAATTTTTATAATAAAAAAAGTAAAAATGCAGAAATATAAGTATAAAGCTAAATATTTATCTAATAGGTGTAAAAAGGCTCTACTTATTGCACAAAAAAAGTAAAAAAAATTATGATAGATTTAAAACATCATTTTAAAGATTTTTATGTGGGTGAAAAGAATAGGAAAAATTTCGTTTATTTTTATAAGAGCGAAATAGATATGTGTGTTTTTTAAAAGATTTATTATTTCTAACTAATTTAGAAGTTGAATTTATTAAAATTTTATTTTATTTTATTTTAGTATTTATGGTTATCAATTAAAACCTAAATAAATTTTAATCACTAATAAACCAATTATTTCCCATTTCTTTGTTAATATGATAAATGTATTTAAAAAAATCTTATATAAACGCTAAAAATAATCAAGCTTTAAAATCTGAAAATGATTATAATTTTGAAAAAATTTGAAATACTAATTTTTCATTCTGTTAATAAAAGTAAAGCGAAATAATTGAAATAGTAAATTAATTTTATATAGAAAATAAGGTAAAGAAGACTTGAGGATCATTATTCGTTTATTAGTAATATATTATTGGATTGTTAGTAAAAGAAAAAAATTTGAAAATTTTTTATTAATATTTTTTTTATAAATACGTATAGATAGCTATTTATATTTTTAAAAGGTATTATTTAAATCGGAGAACTTGTAAAGATATGATAATAGTTTAGATTTTTTAAATTTATTTCATCTCTAAACGAAAAATCTCTAATATCCCACAGAATTTTTTAATTTAAATTAATCTAAAAATAAAGTAATAATGCTTTGTTTTATTTTTTTGGATATAAATTATAGATAAAATTTCAAAAATGTTTTTGAATACTTAAATTATTTTTTTCTGATTTATTATAGTAGTAATTTTTCGTCTTTATTTTATAAAAAAAAATGTATATTTTTTTTTAATTATTTCATTAAAAAACCACCTATTTTCTCCTCATCTTAATTTATTTATTGATTTGTCCTCTAAAAATTATCGTGTAGTTTCATTAAATAATCTAATATCTAATGTAGGTGAATATATAATAAATAACTTTTTTTATTAAATAAAAAGTAAACTAAAAAAAAAAAATTCTATGCAATAATAAGATACAAATAAAAGTAAGGGTTACCTAATTTTATTCGAAAATTCCGGTTGTATTTATTTTTAAACATACTTATTGTATTTTATTTTATTAAAATTTTAATCGCAGTTAAATTTTTTCAGTCCTTAATATTTTCTCCACAATTTGACAAAAAAATGATTTAATATTAGTTTTTTTTGCACAGAATTTCTTCAATAAGGACAGATTTACATTAATTGGCGTGTTTATTAGTTTTTTACTATCGATATCTTAGAAAATTACTAATTTTACACGTAATTTTTTTTTCTTTTTATCTAAAAATAAATTTAATTATATTTGTAAAATTTTATTCCACTGATACAAAAATCTACTCCTTTTCACGTTCGAGTTAAAAAAATGTAAAGAAGCTTTAAAATAATGTCCAATAGATTTAAAAAAATGTAAATTTTAATCCAATTTAAAATTTTGACAGTGAAATATTTTTTTAATAAAATTAAATGGGCTGCTTCAATTCTCTCCATTCTGGTAATGTTTAAATCATCGTTTTAATCATTCTAGATAGATATATGATTTTAAATTATTTTTTTTATTAATTTTTTTTATCATGGAATTTTATTAAATTAATATTTATCCTTAGAGATTCAATAAAATCAAAATTATAAGATTTTTTTGGGCTATAGATTCTCAGGTTTTTTGTAAATAATTCAGTATAGGTATACACTTATATTTTTCAAAAGATTTTATCACAATAATAATCGTATGGCTGGCTATAAAGCTCAGGGACATTTATTTCAATGCTTACTATTTTTTTCTAGTTGTTGTAAAGGGCGCCGCGACGTTTTAACAAATTATTTAAATCTATTTACATTTCAAAAAATGTTATTATCATTGATGAAAATCGAAAAGACTATTCTTTATCTTTTATAATCCACTTTGAAATAAAAGGAATTCATATTAAAAGTCAAAAGGTTTCAGATACTTCGAATTTTAAATAAAATCACGACTGTATGAAGACAAATTCTCATAAAAATTCATTTAATGCTGTTAATGCTGTTAAAGACACTCTAATAGGGTAAAAAGTTTTATCTGTTTTGTTTTTATGGCAGAAGAAAACAGATAATTTTTTTTCTAACCCAAATTATTGGGTTCTCAATACATAATTGTTAAATATAATAAAGATGTCGTGTGAATAAATTTTTTAATTATAGGTAGCATTTGCCGAATTTTTTTAAATGAAATGTCAATTTTATGGGTCAAACACCTTTGGAACATTTAGTTTTGGATGGAATGTAGAGCCATAAAAAGGATTTCATATCTCTTTATTGAACATTTTAATTTGCCAGTATTATATCGCTTAAATTGGATTTACATTTTTTTAATTCAACTTTACATTCTTTTAAATATATTGGGCATTATTTAAAAATTTTGGACATTTTTTAAAATCTATTGGTCATTCTTTTAAAGCTTCTTTACATTTTTTTAACTTAAACGTGAAAACGTGTAATTGTAATTATTTCAATGCGAAAAAATTTCATGAAAAAATAAAACTTACCAAGGAATTCAATAGAACCTAAATTAGCTAAAATATATATTTATTTTAGAAATAATTGGGAAAATAAAATTTTTTTGAAAAAACAATGATTTTGTGCAAATTCATTAAATTACGGATTATTTTTCCCAAATTTTTTAGGGGATATGTTTTGTTTTTATTTTATTTTATTTTTATAAAAAAAAATAGATATTCCCATTTCTCAATTTTCGTATTAAAAATCAAATAATTTTCCAGAGGATATTTTATTCAATAAAGATCAAATCAACAAGAAGTGTATAAATTTGAAGTTTATTAATTATTAATTTATTTTAGAAGTATCAAATACAATTTTAGATCAAACATAAATAATAAAAAAAAGCATTATAAGAGATTTTCCGCTTTCCCATTCAAATCTAAGATATATTATTTACAATATTAATGTCCATTCGCAACATATTTTTTGTGCTCTAATAAATTTACATTATAGCTAAAATATTTAAAAAAATGTATGGTTTAAGTATTTTTTTAAAAAGATTTTTTTATATAAAATATCCTGGAAATCATGAAAATAAGAATTCTTAAAAATCTGATCATAATTATTAACATAAAAAAAGGATATGATTAGCTGTTTAATTTTTCTAGATCAAGTATTCATTCAGAAATATTTTTTTGGTTTTTGGGATGAAATTTAACTACCCATATCACTCTATTTTTTCTTGAAAATAATAAATCTTATGTCATTGAATACAAATTAATTTTATTATAAAATGTATAAAGGCTATCTTAAAAGTGGTTTAAACATATTTTAAAATAATACCGATCTCAATGTTTACTCTCAGACTCTCCAAAAAATATTTTAACTGTTAATAGCTTCTAAATATCTGTAAACGTAGTTTTTAGGTAAAATTTCGATTCCAGGAAATTTTATGTGTGAAAATTATGATGATAATGTCGTTACTATATTTATTTTAGTATAAATGATATCGAGAATATATATTGCTGGGATCGGCTACTTTATACCAGTTAGACTGGTATAAATCCTCTCTTCGAATCTATTGTTGTGCAGCCAAAGTTGAGGGAACTCTAAGCGCACTATTTAAAAAGCACCCATCTCCCTCACCCTGCAAAGACCTTAATGCAGGTATTGTTCAATTACTCCGCCTAACTATGTTTTGCCCATATCTCCCTGTACTGACAGCAATTAGTGTTTGTAATTCCCATGAGGTAAAAATAACAGACGATAACCTTATCAGAGGGCTGGGACCGAAACTTAACGAAAGTACAAGTAAAGTAGATACAATGTCTTCCATCACTGGCTCTCCCATCAATTTAACCGATGGTTCTAAGTCATCGCCTAGTGTGGGAAATTTAGAAAATATCGATACCGAAGTGTCACTATATTTATCTTCCGCCGCCTCTTGCCAAGCATCAGCCTCCGGGGCAAACCCAAAAGAATTAGATTTGGAATCGATCAACCCATGATTGCTCATAACCATATACATATCACTATCATAGCTTCTCTTTCACTAAGGTAAAAAACTAACTAATAAATCAGACTAACGGGTAATGATTTCAATCCAAGAAGTAAATAAAAGAAATCTAAAAAATAACCAGACCCAAGACTGGTAAAACTACTACTGAATAATATAAAATAATTGTATTCAAAAAAATGAGAAAAAATAAAATAACTAAACTAAATAAACTACTAAACTACTAAACTACTAAACTACTAAATTATAAAGTATAAATTTAAAGTATAAAGTGACTAAAACGATCTTCATGCGTTTAAAACTTTCAGAAAATAAATCGGGCTTAGCTTTGCCTAGGACGAAAATCCTAGTTCTATCACTTTAATACACATATGTTCAAGTTGATATAATATTAAAAAAAGTATTTCGGGCTTTTATTAACATCAAAAAACCAAATTTTATAAACGGTAGTTTAGAAATTATCATTAGGGTCCATTATAACTAATTAATCTGGTCGTTTTTACATATTATAAATTATAGATTTTATATATTTCTGATAAACTAAATATTATTTCCTCAAATTTTGTTGAAATAAATGTGAAAAAAGTAAATAATTTAAACATATTTAATTTCTTTTGAGAAAAAAACATACATCCAAAATTTGCTCAAGTCATGAGAATTTTGGAGCGTGAGAATATTTTTTTATGATTTTTTTTTATTCATGAAAAACTATCATTCAAGTTAAAAAATTGAATCTCTTAAAGTGCCAGTTATTTTCAATCTTTTTATCAACTTCAATATCATTTTTCAGCCATTAAAACAATTGATCTAAATAAAATTTTATAAAAAAAAATGAGTGACACAACTTTGATAAATAGTTATTTGTTTAATATTTAGAATTACTGATGCTAATAATTTATTCATAATTAAAAATCTGACTGAATTCTCGTAAATTTTTTATACAAAAAAATGAAAAATAAGGCGCTCTTTATAATAAAATTCATTGTAAACAATATGATTAAATTTTTTTCACGCAATTTTGAAAAAAAATTTAAAAAAAATTATCTAAAATATTGATCTATAGTTTTAAAAAACATCAAAATAAAATCTGAATATTTATTACCAATTTAAAATCGTAAAAATTCCAATATTTTAGCTTGAAATTACGAATAATGTTTTTTTTCGAATTCTTTATAAATAAAATTATCGTTACCAATATTTATTGACTTTTTCCCAATATAATAGAATATTACTGAAAAGTAAATAAGTAATTATATATTTATAATTAGGAAAATACTCTCAAGTTAATAAAAAATATTAGCAAATCTAAAAACATCCTAAAATTTAAATATAAATGAAACAAACCCCAAAAATATTTTTATCTGCGGTAAAAAAAAATTATAAATCTTGGTTTAAATGGGAATCGAAATTTTGCAAGATAAACCTGCGATTAATAAATGCAAATATGAAATAGAAAGGTGTATAAGATTGTTATTATAAGTGATAATGAAAAATGGTGGATATTTTAGCAAGAACTGAAAAAGGAAATATCTTTTCCTAATTTGAGGAATAAAATATATTTTTTAAAATCTTATTAAGTTTTTATATCAAAAGTTCATACTTTTTATACTAGTCCCATAGATTAAATTGAACTTTTTATATATGAAAAAAAATTCTTACGTCTGTTAAATTAAATATTTATAGCACATTCACGAACTGAATATACTTTGGCCAAAAAATAAAAAAACATGAAAGTCGAAATTACAAAATTCAAAATTCAAAAAGCAGAAAATTGAAAAACATAATAAGCAAATAATTGTAAATACAAAAAATATTAATCCTGACGAATTTAACATTAATATGTAAAAAGTTGGAAATAAAATTAAAAGCGAAAAGAAATTGCTAAAATCATTTGTATATATCATTATTCATTTTATATAAAATTATATTGTTTTGAAGCTTTTAAAATTTTTATGAATATAAATACACCCAAATAATTATTTTTAACCCAACATGAGGCATTTTACATAATAAAAAGTTAAATTAACTTAAAAGACCTTCTCTTATATTAAAAAACTATTTTTCTTTCTCTATTAATTTTTGATTTTTTTTTTTTATCAATACTAAAAATAAATACTTATTTTATGCGCAAAAATCCTAATTGCTTTTTTTTCGTAAATAAAATTTCAAAAAAAGACAAAAATTATTAGGAATAGACCGGTTCAAATGTAATTTATTGATTTTATCTTATCATAACTATCAGAAAATTAAGTCAAATTTTGAGGGGTGATTTTTTCCCAAAGTTTATGGATCATATTTATCTTAATTTGTTTATTTTAAACTTAAATCTAACAGCCTGATCTGCTATACTTTTTTTCTTATAAAATTATTTTTAATTGGACAAGTATATGATCTCTATTTAAATTTTTGAAAATTGGTTTAATTCATTGTTATTAATGATATCATATAGTGCTATATATATATATATATATATTTCGGGAAATTTATTTTAAAGTTAATAAAAAGTTATAAAAACCAATTTAAAAAAAATTTCACCCAACTCCCCTCTGCCGTTCTAGCAGCTCCATACCTCTAGAGCATTGGTTCAAGGGGGCTAGTGAATCACTTAAACTCTGTAGCTTAAGTTTCGTGGCACGCGGATGCCAATCAGGAATTTGGCTGTTTCCAACACAAATTTATGATCAGCGGTGTCAGCTTGTAGCAGACTAAAAGTTTGTTTAGACCCCCCCCCCCCAAGGAGTTTTCCAACTATCACCAACCGGAATTCATTGAAATTCGAAAGAGAGATTTCTTTTTTAAAGATTTTTTTTATTCGATTATAATTTTAGTAAATAGAAGATTTTTAAATAATAAGTATAATATAAACTAACATTTGCCTTAAAAGATCCAAATCGACACTAAAATATCTGATTTTAATACTATTAATCTTCATACTTCGCTTATGATTCGATCATAATTCTATTATAATCGAACGACTTGGATTTCAATGTTTTTTTTTTTTTTGGTTTTTGCTAATATTAACAAAAACATGCATTTAAAACTTTGAACTTTTTAGTACACTAACTTAATCCTTAGAATAAAATCAGACTTTATAAAATGAAAAATGAAAAAATTGGGGAATAGTATGATATATTAAAAAAAAGTTAAAACTATTGAAAAAATACAGATAAATTAATTAGGGACGCTGGCTAATCTTTCAATTAAATCGGTGTAAAATGGGATAGATTTAATGTACTCAGATTCAATAATGTATTCATTGTGATCGTGTGCTAGTAGCTTGTGATTAATCATTGGGTTTATTCCAACAGCCTGTATCCCGGCTTGTCTAACAAATCTAGCGTCAGTTGCTGCGGGCATTACCATCTCTACGGGATTGAGGCCATGTTTTGAGCATGCAGATTTGATTTCAACCATAAATGGATTAGTTTCAGTTATTTTAAGGCTTTTATTTGGCTCATCGCGGTAATGGAATTCAATATCACATTCATTTTTTTCAGCCAAATCTTCCAAATATTTGTAGAATTCAGCCAAATCTAAAAGAGGGGTTATTCTGATATCAAATGTAGCAGAGAAAGTGGCAGGGACGACATTTGGTTGTTTCCCTCCTTCCAACATTGTCAAGTTAACTGATGTGACCTGTCCTTGATTAAATAACATAATACCACCAATTTTTTTCAACTTGGAAAGTTGAGTTTCACGGAGAAGCATTAACTCATTAATGATGGGTAGTAGCTTCTCAATCGCAGTACCTTCAATAAATTGACTACCGTGACCAGTGTTCCCATGAGCTGTAAATGTGACTGGACTGTACAATACAGTATAAAAAAAGATTGAATACATCGCAAATAAATTCACAAGTTAAAAGTGAAATAAAAAAAAAGTTTAAAAGTAAATAAAATTGGCACAAAGGATTACCATGTGGTTCTTTCAGAAGTGAAATAATATGTGTTTTCATTAATAGAAGGACCGCCCTCGTCAATCCCAAAGCCAATGTTCAAGTCTTTGAACTCTTGGGATTTTGAAAATGGCATCATTCCTTCAATGCTGTAAATTTCCTCATCAGGAACGAAGGTGGAGTAAACATTTCTGAGGAATTTCTTGCCACTGGCTTTAATTTGTCTGAAAGCTTCCAAGTATAAACTACCAGTAACTTTCATATCTTGAGTTCCACGGCCGTATATCCTGTGATCTCCATTTTCGACTTCGACCCTGGTGGCAGCAAAAGGGTCATAGTCCCATTTTTCGCGATATACTGGAACAACATCGGTATGTGAGTTTAACAAAATAGCAGGTAATGATGGATCACTTCCTTCGAGTTTTAAAATAACTACTGGTTTCCCCTTGACCAACTATTGAATGAAGAAAAAAGTGGGTGAATTTAATGGGAAATGTATACACATGATTTAAATCGATGAATTCACCTCGACTACTTGATGACCAAGGCCAATTTCCTCCGCTTGAGCGATAAGAAACTCGGTACATTTTGCATAATCGGGAGTAGGGTGGACCGTCTCAATTTTTACGTAGTCCCTGAATCTTGTTACACTAGCCGGTTCTGAGATTGTCATTTTAATAAAAAGAAAAGCTATTAATGCGGCAAAATAATTACAAAAAAATATTATCGAAACTATATGGCTCTTTGGTAAACTATTTATACTTATAAAAAATCTCAAAAAATAGACCTGGGTTTATTACCCCCACCAATACAGCTTTATGAAACATAGATTTTTAAAAAAGTCAAGTACATCACCCGAATTTTCATTAATTGTTGCGGGTGACGGGTCAAATATTGTTATTTTTGGTTGATAGATATGCTGTAATATTTGCAAAATCACCAAAAGTCAACTGGTTGACCTATCAAGTTTTATAAATAATTAAATATAATTTAAAGTATAGCTAAAGTGGAGATTATAAAATGAACGATAATTACACACATAAATTCTAGATAAGAAAAAATTAAACTCCAGTTTGATTTTTTTAGATAGCTTTATTTATCAACTAAGCCATGGATAATCAGACCTTTATTTGAGACGACATAAATAGGCGGTTATTTTTCAAAATGCGGGTGTATTGGTTTAATAAATAATTAATAAGGGTGGATCTGAACCCCTGATTTTTTATAAGCTTAGCTTATTAGTTAATGCATAAATGATATTTACGTAATTACCCGGAGAGCCATAATTATTTACTCTCCTTGTTTCAAAAGCAAAGATCTTGACATGAGTAATACCATTGGCTATCAAATCTTATATATTCCATTGGTATTCCTTTTTGGTACTCATCCTCGCTATATTAATTTCTGGAAGGTGACTTCAGGATAAAACACGTCATACTATGTAGCTATTAAGCAAGGCTATTTTTTAAAATTTGTAACTTTATTGAAAGAAATATATAATTTGGATTAGCAATGAGATGTCATAATTTGTGCTTATCCAACTTAGAGTTATAATATATATTATTGATTAGAACTTCAGTCATGTATTAATTCTAGAGGCTCATAGTCACTAAAATAACTAATTTTAAGCTTAAAATATTTGCTTTACAGCGAAAATAGGTTGATTAATATTAAATTTTCAACGAAATATCCAAAAATAATTATTTATCTCATTTAAATGTTTAAAGAAAGTGTATTTATATCTCTCAATGAATAAATATCGAATTTTCAGTATTTAGTTCACAATGAAAAATGTAAAATATTTATAAACTCATCAAATTAAAAACTTAACTCACTTAAAATTTTTGGGCTAAATTTTTTTATTTTTTATTTATAAATAAAGGATTAAAAGATATATTTTTATTTCTATAAATTGAATTATGGGAGATTCTTTGGTGAAGCGGGTACTTAACTTATTTCTATTTTTTATTTCCTTTTTAGTAAATATTAAATTAAATACAAAAACTGTCTTTTCTTGGTAATATACTAATAAAAACTAATCCAAGTTCTACATTTTATGCATTTTACGATATATTGGGCCAATAAGCTATATCATGATAAATTGCCGTGAAAACAATGAAAAAAAGTGTCTTTTTTACCTAATAATCTCCCATATATCTAAAACTCTACATCTGACAACCATCACAGGAAACCTGGCATCAAATTAAAAAAAAATAAAGTTCAAAACATTTTTTACCACTAAAATACGCGGCCTAAAACAGAAATAAGTTAAATTTTTTTATTAGAAGAAATTCGCAAATTTGACGGCAATTATCAAATTTCAGAAAAAACAAAAACTACTCTTTGATATGAGTTGTATATATATTATTTTTAATAGTTGTGGGAATTATAAAACCCACCAAATTAGTTTTTAAATATATTTTATAATATGAGCATAATGCGATCCGGGTAAATTCTTTATAATTTTAAACAGGAAATTTTTCTCTCCTAAATACCTGGGGTAAGTATAATTTGACCCATCTCATCTTTGGTCAATTATTTAATAAAATATAATAATTTATATGCAAAGCCGCTAAAAAATATCACATTAGGTTATTTTTTAACAAAAGACAAATTTTCGAAAACAAATATCTATCACTTTACAACATATATCCAATTTTGAATAAATATAAAACTTAGAAATCTTGTATGAATTTTAATATACCTAATTTGATGTAATGTAAGTGCTTGGTTTTTACACTTTTTAGGGGTCTAAAGGTTATCTTAAGACGTTAATCTTTTTGTTTTTGGGTACATAATATATCAAAAATCCTAAATTTGGATAACTGTACTATTTTATATTATCACACAAATTATTACACATATTCAGTGGTGATACAGTTCCAAAAAAAATGTTTTTAAGAATAAAGAAGAACTCTATTTTTTTCCCAATAGTACTCCTATTATTGAAGTGAGATCTTATGATCGGTTTAAGCACATTTTTATTGTATTTTTTTTATTTTTAAATACTTTAATAATTTCTAAAATACCTATAATACCATCTAATCAATACATTTAAATTTTTTATAAATGATATTTGTTTTTTTGATTTATTATTTATTTTTTAATACCTTTATTATTATCGTGGTTTAAAATTTTGATGAGACGCCCGTACTAATAAATAATTATTTTATGCATACCAATGTTTTTTTTTATTTACTGATATGGCTTTTTCTGATAAAAATAGATAAATTATAATAGAAACTCCCAAAATACCGAATACTACACATAATCGGGTTATGTAATAACAGTAAATTGTATGTGTTTGGGATAATCAAAAACAACAACAAAAATATTAGAAACGCATAATAAGCTACATTTATATTCATGAAAAAGATTATAACGCCTAAAGGTCTAAAAAATATTGATTTATGTTTCATATTTGATGTTACAGGGGTGATAATTTTGCGTGAACGGAGATAAATTATTGCTTATATAGACTGAAATGGAAAAATACATCGGATTTGATGCCAAATCTTGATTTCAGTGGTTATAAAATAAGTTCAAGAAAAACTGAAGATAAAATTATTCTTGTATAAACAAGCACTGTACTTAAAAGCTGATATCATAAGAGACAAACTTTAATAAAATAAACTAAATTCACACTGACTCCCATAGATACAATAATTGCCATTTTAGTATCAGTCAGTGAAATATGGGTAAAAAAAAGGTGGAAAAAATCTTTAGAGTGAAAATATCATCACAATATTTGCTATGATAAATGAAAACCAATCGATAAAAATTTACAAGATCAACTGTTGGCAGGAAAATCAGTGGGGGGGGGGGGGTTCAACATTCAGCTATTTAACCTAAAAATAAAACTTGAATTCCAGGAAATTGGATTTATGTGAATAGGGCCTTTTCAAATTCTCAGGAATTTCCAAATATAAAAACTTTGTGCTATAAATATTTTTAAAAAAATAGTCAATTCCATGAATAGATGCACTCGAAACTGTCTTCCACGCCATATTGAACTTCGCAAAACAGGGTAAATATAGAAATGTGCAATTAGCTCGACTTTACCTTAGTCAATCCAACTAGAAAAAAAATACAAACTTTCTGTTTACAACGAATCCCAGTTAGTGATAGTTGGGTACCCCATTTAGGGGAGTAGGGAGGTTCTAATTATACTGTAAACAAAATCCAAGTCTACAACCTATTTCATGAATTTATGATAAAAATAGCATTAATTTCGACTAGTGCTCTCATTCTCGAAACATTTAATAATTTGAGTTTAGGCTGTTCGCAAACTCACTTAATGTATCACGGGTATGAATCAGGTTGAGCTACAGAGAAAAGGATGGAAATATTTTCTTAATTCTCAATTTTTTTCACTTTTTTACCTTCTCCATCTTATCTTTTTTTCGCATTTTTTTCAATACCTTTATTAGAAAAATTTCTCGTTTTATAAAATAAACTTTTATGAGTACAAATACTATTGCTTTTAAGCCTTAAATATTTATTTATATAGATTAAATTTTTTAGGATAAAATATCACCTTTCAAAATTTTCAGAAATTAAGGTATAGATTGGTATAATTTTGAGTATTTAGCTATTTGAAATTCGTTTGAAAACTGTGATTTCGTCATATGATATTTAAATTTTTCAAATTTTTTTTCGGGTTTAAAAGCATATTTTTCATTAATAAAAATAAAGTTATTTTCCTAAAATTTTAATTGAATTTTTCCGAAGTTATTTTGTACATATTTCCATCTGATAATCATAAGTAACAATATAATTTAAAAGTGATACTATGGCAATCATAAAATAAATATGGTTAAATAATGCTATAAATCAAATTAGATATATTATTCTTTTGGTATATCAGCTGCGTATCTGCAGAGATATATTTTAATATAAAAATTTAAGGTGCCAGTCTGGAATAGCTCAAATGGGTTTATTATTGTGTTTTTATATCTTTAAAAATTAATATTGTCGCTTAATGGCGAACTTAATTATAAATTTTGATTCAGTGATCATAAAATACCAAAAAAATAACAATTAAAAATCTATTTTTAATTAATGTTTCTATTTTTTTACCTTTTCTTCTTATATCTAAATATTAAGCTTGTTTTTTTTTTCCAGCTATTATTCTTTAAGCTTACGTACAGATTTTTTTTCAGAATGTAACAAACGACCCATTTCCTTCTTTTTTAAGATTTTTGAAAATTTTCATATAAAAATGCCTATTTTTATTGGAATAGAAACCACTTTCCAGTATAATATTATAGCTTAGGAAAACAGCTCAAATTATTTTTATTTACAAGAAAAATTACCATAATCATTAAAAAAAATGGGAGAAAGTTTTATTATTAAACAGAAATTTAGGATAAACATCTTACAATAATTGATAAATTTTTTAATACAAATTAGAAGATTTTAACATAAATATGCTGGTTATTCGAATTTCAGCTTGCCTACAGAAATATTTACCCATACTTATTGTAAATAGCGTTTAATTAAATTAAATAAAAGATATAATAAAGCTGAGGTATTATATTCCAAACAATTAATAAAGCTTATAAGGAACTTTAATTCCTAATTTTTTTTAAGAAATATAATTACTTTTCTGGGAGATTTATTACCTTATTAATTTTAAAATGTAAATAAAATTTTAAATTGATGAAGTCTAAAAATAAAGAAATAATTTTAATTTAGAAAATTTGCTTTTATTTATGCAATTTTGAATATTGAAATTTTGTCTTTAATTAAAAAAATTGATGTCATATAGATAAAATTAATTACTCGGATCATTTATTTTTAAATATAGTATTCAAAAAATTTTAATATCATTACAAGTTATAAAATTGAAAAATTATCAAAGTAATTAAAACGAAATACATAAATTACAATAAATAAATTTCAATAATTTTTTTAGCTGAGACGCAAATTTTAGACAGCTGAAAGATATTAAAAAGTGATAAAAATATGAAATTTAAATTTAAAAATATATTATAAATTACAATGACTTATCATAATTTCAGACCCATAGCTAAACTTATGTAGTTTTTTGTTTATATTTCCTAAAGTATTAAGACTGTTCATAACAAATATTGTGAATATATGAGTTTGATTCTAATAGAAAATAATTTTTAAATAGGATATATCTATAGCTATTAAAACTCACCTGATGAATAATAAATGTCTTGGTTGAATATTTTTAAATTCGACTTGTACAAGATTTCTTTTAAAACAGAAATAATTTCTTTTTTTTATTTGAAAATAACTACTCGGTCAGTATAGTGAAATAAACCTTTATTTATTATGTTATAATTCATTTTTTATCAATTAAAATTTATTTTCATAGATAAATTGATTAATTCTCCTCAAGATTTATTTTTATAGCTTAGAATGTTCGTATTATTCAAAATATAAAGAAAAAATGCTAATTGTGGGTTTTCCGATGGATTATATAACTATATTTTTAAAATCTATACTAATTTAAAATTGGATTATTAAAATTTTCCATATACTATTGAACAAAAATCTTGAATTAATTTTATTATTAATATTAATAATACAAATAAATTCAAATGTTAACTATATGAGTTTTAGGATAATATGAGCTAAGATTTTTCTAGAGGATTCTGAAATCTGCAGAAAATAAATTAAAAAAAACCCGACTATATATAAACTATTTATTTATTGCTAATTTCTTTGAGATAAAAGATTTTTAAAAATATTTTATTTTATTTTTCGACATTATTTCTGTTATTAAGAGTATATTTTCCCATCAATACTAATTTTAAATTTATAAAAAAGGTACTACTTTTCAAATAGTAAGACTTACTTGTAATTTATTTTTAGCACCCGCTTTACCTGTAAAAAAAATTTTGGCTTTAAAAAAATTGCAATAAATTTATATTTTAATAAGAAATAAAAATCGCCTAATATTTAACCCAAAAATTTAGTTATAAAAAATATACGATAAAAAGTTGTATTAATAAAAATCTAAAAATTTTGAATACATAATTTTTTTGTAAAGATTTTCTATTATTCTCAGTATTATCAATAGATTTGGCTTTTCGAGGATAAAAATTCGATTTTTATGAATTTTTTTTCTTACATTTTATACATTTAACTATCAATCAAATTAATTAATTGTTAAAATGGGAAACAGGAAAGTTTTTACTGTATTAGAATTAACTGAAAACGCTATCAGGCCATCTTGTACAAATATTTTAGTAGAAAAGTCAGTTTAGATATAGTTTATACTTTTTCTATATTAATATGATAATAATACCCCCCCCCCCCTAATTCAATACAGATTTATGTATTTGATATTTTATATTAATAATTTGTGATTTGATGTCTTTTCAAGATTTTTTTCCGTTAAATTAACAAAATATATTCAAAAACTATTTATTTTGAGAATCGTTTTTATAATATTTTTTTAATTTTATGCTTTTCTGATTTTTTCAGTCTCTATAATATATTTAAATTCCACTTATCTAAGTTATTTATAAACAATAGATATTTTTTTTAGAGTATCTTAACATTTTTTTGTAATATTTGTTTTTTTTAAAGAGAATATATTTAAAATCTTCGTTTCTGTTTATAAATATTCTGGCATCATCGATTTTTAGACCAATAAACACACGAAATTTTTAGTCAGTATTTTTTTGATATACTTATACAAAAATAAGATTTCAATAATATTTTATCTCCCACAAATTGAAATGTAATATAATTTGTCTTTTTATAATTAATTTTTTATAATTTTTAAAATATAAACATAAAAAAAAAAAAATCCTGATAATTTTATTTATGCTCACAATCAATGAAAAAAATAGCTGAATTTTTGAATTTGAAATGTTCGTAATATCAAACCTTTAATTGAGTTTTATATGAATACGGTAGCAGTATGTTAAATAAGGAAAATTCAGCATTATAAAACCAAAGGATCAATTTAGAATAATTTGAGTTTATTCTCTCCTTAGTAATCAACTAGTAAAATACTTGGATCAATCTCAATATTCAAATTTTTTTGCAAAATAAACATACAAATCAAAATTATACATGTTCTATTTATTTGAAATGAAAATTTATATGAAGTGAATATAACATAGTAATAATTGGCAAGTATTTGAGGCTTTAGTTTTGCATTATAGCTTGATATATTAAAAATTAAAAATAAATTATGGGGACAACGCTTTACCGATATAACGCGATTTAAATAAAAATTTACATAATATTGTATATTATTATTATAAATTATAATTAGCTAAAAATATAAATACCAAAAAAAAAAAAAAAAAAATCCCTATATTATTAATGTTATTCAATTATAATAAGATAAGGCTCTCGTATTTTGAAAATAAGATAGGTGAATTTTAGCCTTATTTTCATTTAAAATATTTATTTTTGCTAAATATGCTTTAAAACAAATTTTTATCCTATGAATTTACGAAATGGCTATTACTAACTAAAATTTTACCAATATCTTAAGTATAAAAGCCATTTTAGTATAATTGAAAGTTTTTATATCTAAAGTTATCTGTAAAAAATACTATGCGAAAAATATGCGCAGAATTATTTCGGGATGGATACCATATTATAAATACTTAACCAAAGTTGGAAACCAAAATTATAGAGAAAAATTATTAAAGTATTGTGAAATATAATTTTTTTTCAATTTAATTGACATTTTAACTTTTTGCGAGAATAAACTAATGGCAATAAATTAAAGCCTTATATAAATCAAAATGAATCTATCAATAATTATTAAAAAATTTCGATCCTCCAATATTTTATTATCAATAATTTCTGTCTTAAACTACTTAAAAAAGAAAAAGAATTTTTTTTTGTTAAAGTTATGCTATTTAGATAAAATCAAATGAATATAATCATTAATAAAGACTTGTTTTAAAACTTTAAATTTGTACAAGATTTTTTTTAAATGTCTCTATATTAAAGTAATAATTTTAATATCGATTAAAAAAATTAAAATTATTTTTAATATCTGATTTTTTATCACCAAAAAATTTTTTTTGCAAGTATTTAACTATTTATGTTCAGAATCAAAATCAAGTTTCGCTACCTTAAAAGTTTTTCCAACTTAAAAAAAGCTATTTAAAATGAAATTTAAATGGGTATTTAAATAAATAAATATCCACAAATCAACCCTCAATTTTCTCTTTTTTATTTGAATTGAAGCATTCAGATTAGTTATAAGTTCATAGCCTTTACTCTCGTATTATCCATGGTATCTATACAGTTTAAATTATTGTATTTTATGAGAAATTTCTTAGATAAATAAAGCTCATCTTAAATTTTATATTTTAAAAAATTCCAAAATTCAATAAAATAACAATAAAAATACTAAAAGATACCTCCCAGGTGTTCTAAATACTTTTTATATATTGTGAATTGGTTAAAGGATGGGGTTTATAGAAATATGGTTCAGTTTTATTCAATCTGTGTAATGCGGATTATATCGGAAAATTTCGCCATAGTAAATACAAATTTAAAATCAAAACAGCTTTATAATTTTAATTAAATATTTATTCGATAATATTAAGAATATTTTCAAATATTCCTAATTGATCTTCACTATTTAACAAAAACCTTTTCCATAATTTTTCATTGCATTTACATTTAAAACTTCCCAATGACTCATTATAATATTAATGAAATATAAATATTCAGAAAAAATAATCCATCCTTCGATAAAATAGACATAAATCTGCAGAAATAAAAAGTTTTAAATTCTCTTGGAATAATATTTAGTTTTCCAAACTATGTAAGGTCAATAAGAAATTCACCAGGTTCCCCTCAATTTTTTTTTTATATCTTGTCTCTGGTCTAATTACATTTATATGGGTTCATTGGAATTCAAATTATTTTTCATTTTCATATTCAGAATTTGACTTTGGCTTTGCATTTTTCATTTAAATTTTTTCATTTGTAAAAAAACTTAGAATTTTAACGAATATACTTTTTAACATATATCCTTTTGAAAATTAGAAACTTCTATAGCCCAAATATAATTTTTCGTTGTTTGATGCTTTTTTTATTGTTTGGGCGATAAATTTTCTAGATTTATGAAAAATATGTTATTCATACCTTACTAAAATTTTCTTGATTAATGCCGTTTAAATTTTAGAAATTTCTCCGACTATATATAGTAAGTATTTATGTCGACTTCATATACCATCTGGTCAATTCGAAATTTATATCCGGAATGGGATATACATGGAATCATTCATATTTAATAAAAAAAACTGGTCAACAGCCAATATTATATGATTTTTAGATCGGTTGGACTACCAGTTATTTTAAAATCCCATTTATTTCAAAAAAAATGTTTAAATATTTGATTTACCATTTTTGATATTCAATAAATTTCCCATATAGTACGTTTTTTATTGGTTATTTTGATATAATCAAGTAAATTATAACTTAATTTTTAATTTTTGGACTATTTGGAAGATCATCATCTATATTTATGTTTTAATATAAATATCCAATTTACCAGAAGTCATACCAATTGAAATTAAAAACATGATTTTTACGGATTAAATTTATAGTCAATATCTGGGAATATTAAATCGGGAAAAAACAATACAATTGCTTTTTTTATATATTTTATTATTTATAAACCAATAGTATCTTTAAAAAAATCAGATATAAAAAATATTCTTTGGGTTTACATTTTATCTGTAACTGGATCCATATTGAATGAAAATCTCTTGAGATGATAAGTTTTATAGGAATTTATAAAGAAATGGTAAAAATTCATAATATTAATTGTATTAGGCCATGAAAAAAAAAAATTCGCTTAAATTATTTAACGGATATTTATTTAAAAGTCCGAATAAACAATTTTTTAGTTTAAATCATTTTTTTAGCTTTTAATAATAAATTATATCACCCTTCTGAGAGAATCTGATTTTAACAGTCGATTAAGAGATGAATTTCAGCTTCTGAAATTTTTTAAAACTTTCCAACAACATCTGAGCCCGAGAAAGAAAAATTTAATAAATTTTTATGTAAAAATAAAATCTTATATTTTTGTTAAATTTTCATTTAAATAAACTTTTAAAGATTACCCTCACCTCTTTTTTAAAACTTTCTCTTTGATATTTAATTAGTAAAATATTTAAATTAAATATTTCCACATTTGAGACAATAAATAGTAGACTGAGTTTAATTTAGAATTTTCTATTGCTATTTATGATTTCAACCAAAAAATTAAATCAACTATTGTTTAGAAATTTTCTCATTTTACCGAATGCATAAATGAAAAATTCTTTTAATTTTTAATTAACCAAATATTTTATAAAATGACCCTCTGAAATATTCTCAAGTTATTTGAGTATTAAAAATTCATTATGTAAGATTCATCTCTTTAAGATGATATCCTATAAAAAAAAATTTAATAGAGAAAATTCATTTGAAATTAATTCAAATTTTTTCTAAAATTTTTGTCGCCCAATTCATTTTTTATACTCCGTCAGTACTATGTATCAAAGGTTTTTAGATATAGATACGATTTCTTGAAATATTGTTAAAAATATATATTGGATAAATCTATGTTTATTTCGATAAAATTTGTCAATTATATTTTAAATAATTTCAATAAATAGTAAATCTAATCCATCAATATATCACTTTTTATGGAATATATATGGATAGATAAAATAATTGTGATATATATATATATTTTTAAAATCAAAAAAAAGAAAAAAAAAGGATATTGGAGATTGAAGGGATTTCGGATCATATAAAATGAAATTATAGATATTTTGGTGGTAGGTATATCCTGGCTCTAAATCTAAAAAACCTTATTTTTAAATATTCTTGATGAGTATCTTTATATTTCTCGCCGATTTAATAATCCCAATTCTTTAAATTTTATTTTTCGTATGGATATTAGTATTTTTAAGATAGAATTATTATTATTTTTCTCATAAACTTCATTCTTTTCCTATATGAATTTTATTTACTTATTATTTCTTTGTAAAGCACAAGTTTTTAAGGGTTATTTCAGTGATTTAAATGGTTAAATATATCAAACTTGATATTTAGAGAAATAAGGATGCATTATTGCAGAAAAATTTTTTCATTGCCAAAAACGGTTTATTCTTTTTATTGCTATATAACACACTCTTTTTACTGTTTCACGCCCATAAAAAACTATATCTCCAAATTTACTATTTTTTTATTACTTTCTAGTTACTAATTTGACAATATTGGTTGTATTTTTCCCCAAATTAATATTATTTCGATAAAAAAAATTTATTCTCTTCGTGCTAACTTGTATTAACTCCTATATATCCCAAAGGTAAATAAAGTTAATACTATTCAATAAAATATTAGATCTAAGAAAAGAGAAGCTTGAAAGCTAGAAGATGTAACTCGAGAGTTTAAAATGACATTACTAGAAATAAATACTAAATGAAATTCCGGCAAAAAAGAAATTCAATTCTTGGGTCCAGGGTAAATACATTCCTCGCTTTTTTCATTTCAGTTAACTTCTTTAAACATATTTTCAGGATATTTTCATGCCATTTCATATCTTTCTTTTTGTTCTATTAATGGACTTTTTAGATGTCTATTCGATAAATTCTCTTACCTCTTGGTCAAGCAGGAAAAAAATAACAATTTATAAAGGCGTTTTTTAAATGAAATATAGAACTTTAAGCTCATTAAATCTTCAGTTTATTTGTCCTATTCAGCCAAAGGTAGTCAAATTTAATAATATATATATTAAGACGCCATAGCATGTTAGAAAAAAGTAATCAAAAATCTTTAAACTCTTAATTTCTAAGACTTATTTTATTCATTAGTTGAATATTATTTAATAAAAAAAATATTGGAAAATAATTTCGGAAAAGATGAAAAATCTGGCCACTTGCTAATAGATACCAACCTATTATACCCTTAATTTTTTTTTAAAAAAGTCAAATATGCAATTTTAAAGTAAGAATTTAAATTTTTTTGAAATAGGGGTATTTCCTCATATTAAATATTAATTTAAAACCTCATTATCATAATCACTGTTCCAGAGGACGATTTTAAATATATTTTTTTAGGTTTCAAGGCAACTCGAAAAATCATTGGACCCTTTTAGTAGAATAAGCGGAAAATTTTTGTTGTGTACTTGGCTTGCCCTCCTTTTTTTGGGCTTATGAGTTAAATAAAATTACTGAAGGTTCAGAAAGAATTTCCGTGATAAAGGAAATTATCTTCTCTTTTTGTAAATCAGTGTAAGAAAAAATTTAATGAATTATTATTCTAAACTATTCCCCATTAAACTATATTTTTTTTAGTATTTTCGATTTCATAACTAGAATTACGAGTTTCCCTGTTCATTATCCACTGGATCTGAACATATTTTGACCTTATGCTGGTGAAAAGAAAATCTATGTTTTGTAACTTGTGATAAAATGGCAGTACCCAAACAGCTCTAAATGTTTTTTTGCATTCTAAAATTAAATTATTTTTTTTGGTTGATTTAATTGGCTTTTGTTATTGTTTTTCTATACTATTCAATAAATAAACATATATTTTTCTGATTACTTGAGAGTAAATTTTGTGATTTAAGTGATGATTGATTTATTTGAATATTATAAATAAATTTCCTTTAAAAAAAAGAAAAAAATGATTATTTATTAATATCATATAAACTTGTTTGATTTCTTATGTTATTAAATTTGTTTTCGAAAGTCATATCTATGCTATCATAAGCATTCATCAAATCCCCGGTTGAATCTCATAGGTATTTTTTTAAAACAGAATACGTTTCTTCTACCCTTGAAGTACTCCTTATTCCAAAAAAAAAATTCTTACCAATACAAGCGGAAAGGATTTCTTCTTTATATGGAATCCAAGTTTTTTTTTAAAAAAAATATTAACTCTGAAAACTCTGAATTTTTCGAAAAAAAATCTTCAAAATTTTTTTCAATCCCTGAAAAATATTTTATTGGTATCAGTTTGTTCCGATATTTAAAAATATTCCCCCTTTTTTCTGTTTAAAAACTCATATTATACATAATCTTAATTTTTTTTATTTATATTCCAAATACATATTACATTTTTTGAATATGAAATTTTTTCTTAACTGCATTCATTAAAATCAAGTCTCTTTCAGTAATTATATATTTTGGAAGCTCAACTCAAGAGCATATTCCTTGTTATTATACATAGGACATTCGAAATTTTGATTTTATTTGTGTATTAAAAACCTAAAATTTGAATAGAAAGTATCTAAGGTATTGTAGATCTCAACACAAACAAGTAGAGGCATGTCGAATCTGTTTTTCTTATATTTACAGTCCATAAATAAAACATGAAGATATTTTTTAGTCAGCTCAACAAATTTCTAAATGGAAAAAATAATACTAATACTCTTCCATCTTTATCAATTTTACATTTGTGTTTTTTGTTTTTATCCTCTAATGTTTTGATAAATTCTGAAATTGGAGATTTATCAACAAAGTTTTTTGTTTGGCTAGTACTCAAATAGTTGTAAACAGTAATGGAAGGAAATAATATGAAAGGAAAATCTTAATTTATGAGGCTTATTATCTTTCTGGGTGGTACCTCAACATCAGATAAACTGCTATTTTTTTTTTGTATCACGGAATTTTATTGTAAGATAACTTCATTAAAAACTATACTAAAAAATATGAAAAAAAGAAAAAGTAGTATAGAAAGGACTATTATCCTAACTAAAATAAGCTCCTCTGCCGGACTACCGGCTGCGTACCTACTGGAAAAGGGTTCAATCTAACAACCAAAATACCCCCACTTGCATTGCTTCAATTAGGCTGGATGACTGAGGTTACCTGCAGTCACGAATTAAGCTCTTTTTCAACAAACTACTGTTCACTGAATCTACTGAGCTCCTAGTCAGAGCCTACTTCTAACAGGATTGATAAAATTAGGCTCCTACCCAAACGTGGGATTGATCGACACGGCTTTCCTACAAATAGCTGTTAGACGCTGAGATCCGCCTGACTGTCTAACGCTGGAACTGTGCACTAGACTATGTCTCAGCTGTGCTAAACGACCGGTTCCTCCTGTTTCTAGATGGTCCCCCCCTGGAATAGCTGTCCTCCGAATCGCTGTGCGCTGTCTCCACTATTCCCAACCAAGAATAGTACAACGCTGTGTGAAATTTTGGTCTAATGTACTTCGAAAAGTACACTATTAAGCCCCTAAACCACGACAAGGTATTTCACTCTTAGGGGAGATAAACTGCTAATGAAATTTTTTTAGCCATCATCCGGCTTTCTTTTTTGTATGAAGCAGAATTTAGGATCATTATTAGGATTATTAACTGGATAATTTATTTCAACTGTAATTTTTTTTATTAATGAACATGTCGATGCTAAAAGAGAAATTCGATAATTTTTCCCCAGTTTTTCTAATTATATTTTCCGCGTTGAGGTTAAGTTTGTTACGGTATACTAACCTTTAAACCATGAAAAATACATCTTTTTTTCGTCGGATCTTTTTTTTTTTAACTGAAACTCCTTAGCTAGAAGATATATTTTTTATTTGGAAATTGAGATCATCACTAGTTTGAAAATCATTAAAATCATTAAAATCATTATCTTTATTCTTATTAAAAATTATTAAATTGATTCGATTTCATAAAGTTATAATTTAAATTTTTTACCAAAAACCTTTATTAGTCGGCTTGAAATGATTTTTTTAGAAAATTAAAATTCATTTTACAAATTAAGGAGTAACTTTATTCACACTATTTTTTTCAAAGCCAAAAAATTTACATGTGGGCATTTATGTGATTATAATATAAATAAAAAAAACCCAATTAGCGACGAGAAATTAATAGATAAATGTACTATTGGGGAAAATTTTTTGTTATGGGTTTGCAGCGGTAAAAAAAGGGTCTATAAATAACAACACCATTTATTTTTTGCATAAAAAAACAACATGCTAAAAATTTATAAAAATATATTAACATTAAAGAAATTGCATGATAATTAGAATAACAGACTGGAATTTCAACATCATAAAACCAAAAAAAATTCCGAAAAAAAAGTACTTAACATTAAAATTCTATTATATCTACAAATTAGGATCAAATATATAGTACTTTTATCAAAAAAAATTAATTAATCAATTTTCATGAACATCGGAGCATTTTTTGCTTTCAGCTATTTAACTTACAAATATTTATAAATGTCTGTAATTGACTTATATTAATCATTATAACAATATTTAGACCTGGAAAAAAAATACAAGTATCGAAACTAAGCCGAGTTTATAAGCACTTTTTTCGAAAAAATATAAAAAGCGCTTGGATTTCAGTAGTTAAATTGACAATCAATTATATAAAAATTATGTTATAAAAATTTATTCTCTCACGCAATAAAAAAAATTTCATTAACATTTTATTATTAATTTTTAATTTACGAAACGAATCTCACAATTTTATTTGATTTTAGAAAAATTCTTAGCTGCAAAATTTGATTACTATGAATCCATATTGGATTTATCACTGAAATTAGAAATTTAGTAATATTTGCTTAAATTTATAGATGAAAAATTTTCAACTATATTTTATGATAGGGGGTTATTATTATTATCTTTTTACATAAAATTAAGTGATTTAAGATGTTAATTTTCATATTTAGATGTACATTTTCCAGATTTTTGATAATAATTACTATTATATTTCAACTAGTTCATTGTGTATTATGAAAATTAATTGTATTGGTATGAGATTATTGTTAGCAAAAGGATCCATGATGCCGCTATTAAAAATGAAGAAAAGAATTTAAAGAGGTCAAAAATTAGAAAGTAAGATATTATTGATATTGAATGACTAGTATTTTTTTTGAAAAATGGAAGTATTCCCGTTAAAAAGAATATTTTCTAACCATAACTGTTGTTAAAAATGATAAATAATCTGCCTTTTCCATATATTAATATGCTACTATGTTATTAGCATTTTCATTAATCAATTAAATCATTTATTATCCATATTTTGCCCAGTTTAGAAGCTGTTATATCTAACATTTCGAATACTATTTAAGAATCTATTTCGTTTATGCAAAATCTTCATAGTATATGATTTTTTTTTATAATAAACATATGTGAATAATTCGAATCATATATCAATTATTCTTTGAATATCATAAAATCCGCCTCGATCAGCGAAAATTAGTGGAAGTAACTCTTATTATTTTCGAGAGATTTTTTAAAAAGATTCTCGTCAAATAAAATCGTGTATATTTAGAATCTATTTACATCCTGAATGCAGATTTTTATCAAAAATATCCTGATTTTTAATTTTATGCTATAAAAAATCGTGATAAAAATATTTTTTGAATATCTTTTTTAATAAAAAACATTTTTATCGCGAATAGTGATATTAAATTTTGATTTTTTGAAGCTTAACATCAAATTGCTGTTAAATCATAATTTTTTTGAGTTTTTTGTCAGCATTGAACGAAAAAAATTCTAATTCAGCTTTTTTCCAAATGTGCATATATCAATTTTTTTTAATATAAATTATTTTTTAGACAAAATTTGAATCTTATGGAAATTTTTCTTTTTTTACTATATTATTAAGAATTATCATCGCTTACATTGATTTTTTCTGGATTTATAACAATATAAAGATAGTTAATTTCACGCATCGAATAAATTTAAACCACTTTCGAAACTTCATCTCAACCTTTTTCTTCAGAAAGAGTATCCAATTTTCATAATTTTAACCTTTGACTATGTTTTTTTGATATTTATTTATATTTTTTATTAAAATAAAACAGAGAAATAACTTTTTTATCAAAAATTATCTCGTTATTAAAATATATGAATAATATAGTGATAAAGTTTTGCATCATTTGACTACCTTTTTTTTAAAAAAAAATTGAAGCAATAAAGAATAAATTTACTTTGGGAAAAATTGAATCTCAAATGTGAATTTTTTTTTTCTAATAATTTTTTTTTGATAATTTATAAGTAATAAATTATTAAATTTACAATTATAAACAAAATCTTTTATTTAAAAATATAGTCTCTATATTTTTCCGTAATTTTAAAAATTTTCTATATACTGAATAGCAATATATATAAAGAAAATCGAGTTCTAATTTCCATAATTTGGAAGATTATCGACTTTTAATGTCTACTACGTTGATCAATATATAAAATGTATAAATGTATAAATATATTTTTTAATTGAATATGATTAGTCAATGTTTATTGGTACTCAATTAATATAGACTTGCTCTAAGTAATTCCCTTTTATAGATAAAAAATTTCCAGGAAACCCCCCATTTAAAATAAGCCATTCTGAAAATTAGTCTTATTGATAATGAATCTTTAAGTATAGAGAACAATTTAACGAAATTTCTCCACAAATTTAAACCTAACTCTGGAATTTATTTTTGAAATAATAAAATTGTGATTTTCCTGTAAAATTATTTGAAAACTTGATTAAAAATCTAATATTTTTACCCAAAATGATATATTTTTAAAATGAATCAATAAAATATTAATAATTTATATTTAGCAAAGATCCAAATGGCAATTTAAAGCTGTTTTTTATAATCATCTCTTATAAAGTGTATTTTGGTTTATATTTCGTTTAACTTCGTTTTTTTATCTAATCTGTTTGTTTTATACAATTATGATTATCTTTTTTTTAGTTTATATCATAAATAATTTTTATTATGAATGCATGGATTCAAATTAAGTTATTTTATAATTATCTCTATATTTTTCCGCAATATTTTTTTTTTCAATTATATAATTATAACCGGTAAAATTGTATAAGATCAACATAAGTTTCTTAATTGCACTTCTCAACCTTTTTTAATTCTATATGAAGAGTAAAATCGTCAAATATAACAGTTTTATTGATATATAGACGAATTTGGGCTATTTTAACACGATACATCATTTTATATTTTATATTATTCTAAAATATACCATAAAACCAAAAAAATTTTTTTCCTATATTCAATTTAATAGAATAAATATATTTCAAAAATTCATTTCATGATTTTTTTTTTATCTTTTGAATACCGGATGTTTAAAAAAAATATGTTTATTGCTTATCATTGTTTTACACTATAAGAGATGAGTATTAGTATAGCATATCGAGTATATAATTATAAACGTAGTTATTTATAATTAAAAAAAAATAAATGTGGCGGATAATTTATACTAAAAAATCCCTGCAAAAACTTTTGAGAGTAAAGAAATGCCCACCAAGCCTTTTAACATTTAAAAATCAAATTAATAATCAATAAAATGTCTTGAAGCTAATAAACTCCTTCTAATTTGTATTTTAGTATAGTTTACATCAATCCTATATTCTTAAGACTCGTATTAATAAAATAATGGTATTAATATTTTTAAAGAGTAGCAGTTCTTTTCAAAAAAATGATTTTTCAAGGCATTAGTCTAGTCAAAATTTTATTACGAAATTTATTCTTTTTTTCAAAAAAAGATACAACATATTTCTGTTTTTTCATTTCATGCTTTCCCAATTTCATTTGCCAATTTTTTATAAGTTGATGGCGTTTTAAAAAATAGTTGTGTTACATTTTGGGATATTTTTATATAATTTTTAGTTAGAATTAAAGAATAAAAAATATCCAATAGCATTGCAATTGTTCTATTCTCAATCAAACTTTCTGCTAATTTTTTGGGGGAAATATAAAATTATTATATTTTCAGAATAAATATCAGGTTTTGGCTATAGTTTTCAGACAAATAATATCTAAGCTTTTAAAATATTTGAGCTTTTTAACAATTATTTTCACTTTAATTCATTTTAGAAAAAATTTACTCTTAGATGGATAATAGTTATCACGATATTAATTTAAACAGAACTGATTTAATATGATTTTCTTCCCCCAGCACTGAGTAAAAGGGATTTAAATTATAACATTGAAAACAAAGGATATTTTCTTTATATATCTATTCATTCGTGTTACCAAAAAAATAATGGTATTAATAGATCTAAAAAAATTTAAGGATCCTTTGATCATATCTTACAAACCCTGAATAAAAAGTTGTAATTAAAAATTCTTTGAGTTTAGAAAGTTAAATTCTGTGCGATTATGAAACAAAAAGTATAATACTCTTGGGAAAGATTATAGGAAATGTGTAAAATATTGCAGAACAAATCTTCATCTCTAAGCTATTACTTGAAAATATTTAGGGTGTAACCCTATATCTTTTATCGGAATTTAAATATTACTTACTATACAATTACTTGCAATTTATGTTAAGATTTATTTAAATTATAACCTCCATAATAATAACATTTATCTAAGAAATAATTTGTGGTTAAGAGAGTGGTTGGTACAGCTAACATCATGAGCCTCCAAAAAAATCACGCATTTTAGAATACTTCCGCATATATACATATTTATATATAATATTCATATCTAAACAGCATGTTATTTTAATTTTAGCTCATTTTCTTATCATAAGTGCGATTTTTCAAGCATGTATTTCAAAATTTGGGTTGTAATGATAAAGATTATTCTAAATATAACTACTAATATCGCCACAAATCATTTGAGATACAATTTTTTTTTTTGAAAAGTTTCGATATCTAAAAAATAATATTTTTATGAATCTGTAAGAAACCGCTTCTTAAATCTAAATTTTTGTATAAGTTAAAAAATGTAAATATTACGATTAAAGAGCAATCCTTATTTTCATGTCATTTTCCCATGCATTAATTTACAGAATTCTTCAAGCATGTTGAAGAATTCTCAGTATATTACCCACGATTTTTCCTTAAATAAAAAAGTAAGCGGTTTAATCTTTTCTTTTTCCAGCACACTAGTATTAGCTTTTATATATTTTAGTATTATTAAATAAAACTTTGTTAAATACTAGACTACCGCTTAACGGCTTTCCCTTTCAGTATTGAAAGGGTTACAGATTAATTAAATCTAATAAATATTGAGGTTTTTTTTCATAAATAGCTTAAGGTAGACGAATTTTACTAAGGTAAAAAAAATTAATTAATTAATAATTAGCCGGATAATATGTAATAATTTTTACTAAAGGTCATAATTGCAAATATCTTTTAAAAATTAGAGCCTAAGACGAACTCTAAACAATTTGGTAGAAATATGTTAATTATGGTATGTTTAACATATTACCAAAAATAACTTAAGGTACCCAATCTGATCTAATTAGTGAGGGTTTATCATATCGAACAACATATAATAAAAGTATTTTCTATGACAAGTTTATGATAAATAGATAGAGAATAAACTCTTGCATATAATATTAAACTTCTAAAGCCCAAACTATGATCTTTTAATGAAATTTGCTAAATGGTTTTATGAATTCGCTTTGAGTCTAAAAATGTGTATAAAAATAGCAATGGTACAAAATTTCAAGACTAATGGCAATCTTTCATCAAGTTCTGATATAAACAGAGGTTTTACTTCCTCAAATTTTGTGCTTTTTTTATTTTTTTATTTTATTTTTATTTTCAATCTTCTAGAATCGGCACAGTGGATTAGCGCCAAATATACCAATGTTTATATCCGGTCTTTAATTTTAGCTCCATCCCATCACTGACACTTCAAAACTTCTGTTGAATAGTTTACAAAAAAAACACACATTGGTGTTTACCGCCATATTACTTGAGCCAACACGTTTAACACTTAATATTTATCAAAATAGATGCTAGTTTCATCGATTTTTTTCTCGACATTTTCGAATATCCAAGCTCTTATGTAAAATGTACTTATAATATATTTGTTGATAACAGCCACTTACCCTGATTGTCATTTGGTTCGTATTTCGGGATGTATAATTTATACATTATACTTATACGTTCAATTATAGTCACTCTGTTTTCAAAAAAATGAAGGGAATACTAGTAGATGGAATTTTTACTGAATATATAGAAACACTGAGTCTAGATTGGGAATATTTTCTAATATTAAACATTGTTATAATTTTTTTTTTCTATTTTGGTTTATTTGTGCGATCAAACGAAATACTGAACGATCGTTTTAATTTTTCTATCCATTAGGTTGAAATATTCTACTTGTTTACAATATTATTCGCATTTAGCTCCATTGACTCTTAATTCTTAATTTGTGATATCATTACAAATACCAAACATACCCAACACGCTTTAAATAGGTACCTAGTAATGCATTTTATTACTGTACTGACTAAATGACGGATTTTTAAATTTGCTATATTAAATAGTATTATAAATTGTTTGGTTTTTTATTTTATTTTAGATATTACCTAAGCTTAACTTATAATGGCCAACTAAATAGGAGGAATTATATAATAGATTATTTTGTGTAACGTTGCTATTCTCTTAAAAATGTTGGCATTTTAATCAGAATGCTAGAGTAATGCGCAATATTGTGTATATTTCGCAAAAATCATCTCTATAATTCTTATACAGACTACAAAATATGGATATTTTTTTCATTTTTTGGTTTGAAAATAATAAAATATTTTCATAGATATGAACTGATAAGACCCGAATTGAGGAATTAGAAAATATGAATGGGCGTTTTTTTGTGCTAGGAAACTTATTTAAAATATTTTTAAGACCGAAAAATATTGATGGTGATGTGTAAAAGAGGACAAATTTATTAGCGCCATTTCTATTTGTTACTTTTGCTGGTTATACCAATCGGAAATTGACTGGAATATTTGTGATTGCCGAGAATTCATCTCAGATTTCTCCAGAATTAGTAAGCACGCTTACCAATGATAAAGAAATAAATTAATATTTTAGCATTTTTTTATAGAAATAATAGAAACCGAAATTTATCGCTAAAAAGAAAAAAGTCATACATGACTTATACAGCCAAATTTTTTTCTATTGGAAACATTAACACAAATTCGATTACTGGCTAATAATATCATGATATTTATTGTACGTTTCTTTTCCCGTCGGTAGAATACTTCGTAACATCACCTATAGCCAATATTTATATTGCTTTGACTCACATTCGAAAATTAACAATTTCCATTAGCTATTCTAGTACAATTGATAAATAGGTTTATTTAAAATTAAGCAAATAGATATACGTATCACATACTGGGACCTAAAGATATAATAAGTCTATAAACCATTTCCGATTACCAAGATTTACTGTACATTTATTTGCGAGGTTTAACATTTTCTATACGATAGTGCTTATATTCAACCAACTATAAAGAGCAAAGTAATCAATTGTTCGTAGAATTGAAATATGGAGGCCATTTTCGCACTCCAGTACTGAAGGAGTTACAAACTCTGCCAAATAATAGCTTAGCATAAATAAAAAAGTTTACAAAAATGTATGAATTCAGCCTAAAACGTGCTTATTGGCCCTACTCGCTACACATCGAAAAAGTATTTACTAACCATATAACTATTAAAAAAAAATTTCTTTTATCCTTGGCCAAGGATCGCATTAATGGAATTGGTCTTCAAACAACAATTTAATAATTATAAATATTCATGAAAGATTTAATGGAATTTTTAAAGTTTAGTGTCTTCTCAGGCCCGAGATTATTTACAAAAAACAAAAGTTTTATGTAAACCCGCAATCATTTGATTTTTCGTGACTGGATATTACCAACAAATTATTAGAATTAATGCATTATGCTAAAACATATTTTCATTGGCAGTATGGCCTGTAATGGTTATCGCTTCATATTAGAAGGATGAAATATCTTATTTTGACATTTTTAATCGCTGGATTTACTATCCTCGCTAAATGAGCGATACGATAGTTAAATGAAAAGTGGGGTTTTTTTAGAGGTAAATTGCAATTACACAGGAAAAAATAATCATCACTATGCCTAAAAAATATTTTTCAATATATACGTGAATACAAAATACACGTAAGTCCAATGAATTTATGTGTACACAGCTGTTTACCTAAACCTGTTTGGTATTCAACGTAAACATTTCATTGCCTGTAAATAATTTATAGGCATAAATTATTGATTTTTTCAGATAAATACATTTTAATAATGATTATCGTTTGCAGAATTATTTTTTCCTATCGATCAGCAAAATATAGCCTTCTTTTTGTGCCACGAAATCTTGACAGATCTAATAGAAAAAAAGCTATTCGATTTTAACTTGGCTAAACATCGTAAACCTGGGTGTTTTTTATTAACCAAAAGTTATTGTTTAAATTTTATTTTATATAAGGCATATCATTTTGAGCAAATGAGAAACCCAATGGAAATGATTATTTCCTAAACCATATTTACCAATTTAACTCACTGATAAAATCAATCCATTGGTCATAGTACTTTTACAAACAAAATAATTTAGAGAAATTACTATTGTGGAAATTTTGAATTAATAGCTGTGGGTAAAAAATATATGTGAATTACAAATAATATATTTATTGATTAAATACTTGAACCTCAGAATAATTCTCATTGATGGGAAATAAGTGCTATTTCTAAAAGCACAAAAAATATCATCATAAATATGAGTTACTAATTGTTCTTTTCGAGCAGTCCTTTAATGAATTTTTTCCTTCCATATATTTTTGATATTCACGCATGTAAAAGTCTTTTTTATCAAACATTAATCGCGTTTACTAAAAGCTGTTTATATTCCTAATTATCCGCCCCTACTATCCTCCAAACTTCTCATTCTGTTGAAAATGACTATTAAAAATGGCAAAAGCCATCGGTTTTCCATAGTTTTTGACAGCATAAACAACTATTCTGCAGATTCCACCACTCATCTGGTAGGGACTTTCGGCGACGATGAGAGCCATTTCTGGTCTCCCATAGAAATGATCTCCGTTCCAATAGATGACTTGAAAGCTAAAAATGCAATATCCCAGGATGCTTATGCCATGTTCTCTGTTGAATTGGACAATCTTGAACACGGTAGGAAATATATCTACAAGTATAAAATCGGTGAACAATGGGTCACCGATAATCATCAGCCTTCAGAAAGAACCATTGAGGGGTTTCTCAACAATATCTACATCCACGAGCCCAAAAATGATGGTATTTTTTTATAGATTTTTTATTATTTATTTTGTTTTCACTTTTTTGTTTTTTTTTTATTCCCTTTTCCTTCCGTCTTTTTAAATTCAAGACATTCAAGACTCTTCCGAGAAAAAAGATTCTATATCTTCTGATGTCTTGTCGAATGGTTAGTTTTTTTACACTTCCATTATCTTATCTTTTATTTCACCGCAATGAATATCCTTCCACGCTCTATCAACTTTTTACCTTATTTTTTATTTATTAATCTTGTTTTTCTTCAATATAATATTCTTAAAAACCCCATTCAATATTTTTTAGGAATTACTGATTCTCCTCCGGACCTAGTTTCTATTTCTAAGGATCAAAACCCAACCCCAGATACAGCTGGAATTTGTAACAAAAAAGATGAAATAAAAGAAGAATCTTCAAACCAAAATCCTCTCATTTCCGATTCTCCATCTTCTGAACTTATTGCAAGCTCAAATATTGGTGAAATTCCCGTCTTTCAGGAATCTCCTATTGCAACAGAAGAGACTCGTTCACATAGCGATCCACGGGATCATATAGAAACGTCTAAGAAAGAACTATTGTCCTCTACAGTTCCAGATGATCTATCTATTGGTATTTCCAGAATACATGATTCCAACTCTAACGAAATTGCTGAATTACCCAATGATATCCCTCAAGATTCTGAGCCTTTAAAGGCGGAGATCGAAGAACCTCTAAATAAGCACAACGTTTCTACTGATGTGGTTAATGGTTTATCTGTATTAGATATAAATCAAAATAATACTTCAAGCTTGATTACATCTTTAAATACTTCTGAATCTATAAAACATAATTATGAAAATATTCAGAATGAAGATTCAAGCCTGTCTACATCTCCAAACCCCATAGTACATGAAGTTATTGATGAACCTCAAGCTAGTATTTCGGATTCTTTAACCGAAATCGTCCCGCAAAATACCGATCTAAAGATATCTGGCGATAAACCCACACAAGAAATTATCGCCACCATAAAAGAAAGCTCATTAGATATGGGATCTGAATCCAATTTATCTTCCTCCAATCTGTATCCAGCCGCTGAAACCACCTGCCAATTCCTGCCAACCTCAACAATAGATTTTACTACAAAAGCCTCAGATTCACTCACATCCCTGATTCAATCCGAGAATGATGATGTAGATAAAAACATACTAATTAATCAGACCCCCACTACTTCTGATCTACTTATCGAGTCTGGTTCAGACGACCCTGCCTCAAATATTGCCAATTCTACTTTACAAGGTTCTCAAGTTGGAAACACAATTAAATCCCCCCACCATCATGATGTATTAAAACCTACTGATCCCGTTGAAACTGTTATTTCTATCACTCAAATTGCACCAGATACGTTAGCCCAAGATGAAGCATCTCTACTCAATAAAAACGTCGATTCAATCAATAAAGATGAAACACTTCAATCAGCTACAAATTCGATTCAATTTCCTGATGTCTCAGTTTCGGACTCCGGTATCGACTCCCAGAAAGCCCCTATTGAATCTTTAGATCATTCTGATCTTAATCATGATTTACTATCCAACAAGGTGATTTCCCCTGATGAAACTTTAATATCTTCTCGAAATGTTGGAATCAGTGAAAAAACCTCCGCAGAAAACCCTAACGAATTTAATTCGAAGAATCCTTCTCCTGCTTTTGATGTTAAATCCACACCCACAAGTGTGACCTCTAAAGCTGATCCAGTTCTTTTCGAAGAAAAAAAATCTAGCCCCGTTAAAGCAAATTCTAACAACCACAACTCTGAATCTTCTTCTGGTGATTTACATACCACTTCTCTAACATCCACTTTATCCAATATAACCCAAACTCAAACTCTTACGACTTCTTCTTTTCCAAGAAAGAATTCTCAAAGCAATTCTAAAAATCTTGAAAATAGACGTCTTAGCTACATTGGTAATGAAGGTTATTTGTCAATGGTTGGTGGGAACATGTTGGACTTTGGAAACAAAAATCCACCCTCGTGTGTTCCAGTAATAGAGACTACAAATGTATTTGCCACTTCAAAGTTTAATAAAACAGGTTCCCCTGTCGTTAATGCTACTAAAATTGATCCTAATGGTCTGAAGTTTACTCATGATTCAGGCGAATCTGAGATATCCTCTCATCTTGCAAATTCTAACCTAGATAAACGTGACATTCAAGCCCTTGCGGATTTGAATAAGATACTATCTTCATCAAAGACCCTAAACCCTCAAGCAGCAGCAGATGATGAATCCAAGGGAACCATTTTATCCTCCAACCTTGAAGAGTCAGAAATTGCAACTCCTGGGGCCATAGCACCACGAAGCGATTCCCTAAAAGTTAGAGGTAATTCATTTCTTATAATTCATCTAAATTTAGTTTATTTACATTTAATCTATTAATTTCAATTTTAGAGAACTTGATGGAAGAAATTGACGAAAATAATTCCTCATTAGCTGAAAGCCCTAAAACAAAAACCGATTCTTTAGGGGCAAGTCACAAAAGAAGCACTTTATTTTCGTCATTCAAAAAAAACATTTCTTCAAACAGGGTATCTTTAGTTAGTTCTTTAGATAGCAGCCCCGGTGTATCAAAAGTTAATAGCTTAAATTCACCCAGAAATTCGCAATCTAGCCCAAACCCTCCAAAGGGTAACATAGAGGAACCGACCCGCAAATCCCCTAAAAAGAAAAAGGGATTTTTTTCTGCCTTAAGGGGTTTGTTCTAAAAGTATATATCTAATAATCATTCCTCTTTCTTAAGGGAAAAAATCGAATACTCTGATTTTATCTTTTAATTTTTTTAATTATTCTCTCTAGTTAAACGTTTTTTTTCCAAATCTTTATTATTCCTCATTAATAGTCCAATAAAAAGTTTGAGAATAGATCAGCATTTATTGTATGGTGTACGCTGGGTGTTTTGAGGGGTCTCAGAACCATCCATCTTCCGAAATTTTTATCTTGTCTTTCCTTCTATTATTTTTCAGAACCAACACGTAACTTACATTTAAAAGCGATCCATTTCTTGAATGTTAGCTGATATAAATCTGCCAAGTTGACTATAAATCAATCAATTACGGTATCAGGGTATTTGACTTGCATGATATTCCACCTAATTATCCATCCTTTTACAAATCAAAATCAAAATTTATTTACTTAGTAAAAATGGCTAATTTTTATAAAATATGTTTTTTAAAAAAAATTTGCTTGAAATTAAATCATTAATAGGAAAATTTGGATGAAATGTCATGTAGGTCATTTAGAAATAGGTGAAATGTCTTGTAGCCGTCAATTTGGTTTTTTTAAAATCAAAATAGCAATAATCTTCCAAATTTACTCATAGCCTTATTAGAACCTGCATATTTAAAAATTTGATTTCACAACATAAATACCATTTAACCAATAATTCTCCAACACCCATTTAGTTTTGCTATTCGCTCATAAGACATACTTAAATTGAAAGACGGTGGCGAATATGGCCCCTAAGAGTGAAATACCTTGCCGTGGTTTAGGGGCTTAATAGTGTACTTTTCGAAGTACAATATGCCAAAATTTCACTCAGCGTTGTACTATTCTTGGTTGGGAGTAGTGGAGACAACGCACAGCGATTCGGAGGACAGCGATTCCAGAGGAGGACCATCTCGAAACAGGAGGAACCGATCGTTTAGCACAGCTGAGACATATTCTAGTGCACAAGTCCAGCGTTCGACAGTCAGACAGATCTCAGCGTCTAACAGCTATTTGTAGGAAAGCCGTGTCGATCAATCCCACGTTTGGGTAGGAGCCTAATTTTATTAATCCTGTTAGAAGTAGGCTCTGACTAGGAGCTCAATAGCTTCAATGGACTTTTGTTCATTGACAAAGAGCTTAATTTATGACTGCACATAACCTCAGTCATCCAGCCTACTTGAAGCAATGCCAGGGGGGGTCTTTCAGTTGGTAGATTGCACCCATTTCCCATAGGTAAGCAGCCGGTAGTCCGGCAGAGGAGCTTATTGTAGTTGGGATAATAGTCTTTTCTATACGTCTTTTTCTT
>LSSL01007787.1:0-15465 GCA_001953115.1 Smittium mucronatum | reverse complement strand
TTAGTCGGTATTGTGCTCTGTAATCTGCACAATACTACAATACCATTATACCACAGGGGAACGTAACTCCATTTAAATTATAAAAATAAACCAAGCTAAAAAATGATATATGAAGGTATGCTATAATTAAAAAAAACGGATTGCACAAATAATATGGTAATAATCAGACACTAGTAATTTATTCATCCTGCAGTATATACCACTATACCACCTGGGAAAATAACTCGGTATAAATAATATAATAACGTAACTAAAAAAATGATATATGAAAGCTAAAATATAACTTAAAAAATTGGATTATAATAATAATATGGTAATAATTCGACACCTGGTTCGACCCTGACCAGGATCACCTTTTATTTACACTTAATTTGTGTTTTGTTTGATATGTTTTAATCTTGAGGATTAATTATTTCAATTGATCTCATTGGACAAATCTTGAAAACTCATAGGGTATGAGTTTCAAGATGAAATTCCTAAGCGAAAATAAAAGTGAATCCAACATAAATATAGTTAAGGATGATACCAATTGTTTTTTTTTAAATATTTTTAGAACTGATATTTTTTTACTGGATACTATATTTAAGTATAATTGTGGCGTGTTTATAAATAAAAAATCGTGCGTGATAAACAAGATCAACTGGCACAAGTTTAAAGCACTTGGTGCGCTAATACAAACTCCCAGGTTTGATTACCGGTATGTCCAGATCTTATATTGCATGATCGGAGAGCAGGTATTTGGATGGGCCGTAATGTGTGAGGCTTATCCAAGATCTTGCAATCCGAATCATTTTTATACATTCTTATCGATAATGTAAATAAGGACCAATATTATACACAAAACAGATAAATGATGGTATGCGAATTTTCCGAATTAATAAGCAGATGTAATGTAACAGAATCCGACAGAAGAATACCGAAATCAGCGAGAGATATATAAACAGGGACATCCGACGAGATTTAAACTTTACGAATTTTTCTTTAAAATATAATTTCTTATAACCCTTAAATAAAACTCCTAATAATTTCATTACTTTAGCCTGAAACTAAGTACTTATCTAACAAATTTGACTCATAACATATGAAACTAACCGATTCCGATCATGCAAATATTGGATCCGAGGTGCGAAGATACAGTTTGGCTCTTCGTCACCAGCTTGTCCGGAAATCCCGACTTTACCAATAATTAAACTGCATAATCACCTGGTTACCAATTATCGCTACCACGGTAATCGATCCAATGATCTAAGCTCGCGAATTTAACTCTTTATTACTATCCAGTGAAAACAAAGTTCTTTGCGACATTTTATCTTTATAAAATGAGTGCCAATAATATGGTACCAATTTGACAATAAAAAGAAAAAGAAAAAAATTACTAAAATTATACTGGAGTCACTCGACATCGCTAATTAATTTAACTTTTTTACAGTTCAATGCTATACTCTCGTGCGATAATAAATGAAAATTTTTAAATTGTAAAATAGTTTACACATTATAGAGTTCTAAATGTAATTTATCCACGATATTACCTGTAAATTTTTGTAAAGTAATTAATATAGGTTTGAAAAATGGGAGTAAAATTTTTTCAAAATTTCTAATACTAACCAAATCCCACAACTGTCCATTAACTACTCATACCATATTTAATTAGAAGTCGAAAAATCCAAAATAAAATCATATATATTTTAAAGCCATGTAAAAATAATCACATACACTTAAGCTTCTCAATCATTATTACATAAATAAAGTTTGAAATTTCAGAGTATAATTAACAGATAGCACAAATTGAATTTCCGCACCAAAACCTTTCTTTTTAAAATAATATTATTGAAATTTATAAATTTTTATTACTATTTAATTATAGATATCGGATCCATAAATGTATTAAAAATATTTTTTCAAACTTTTTATTAATTAAAAACAAGAATTTTTAGTAAATTGATTTGCTGATTATCATCAAACAATAAACGTATTAGAATAATGAAAAAATGTTATGTTTATTTTAAAAAGTATATATATTCGAAAATGAATTAAAAAATAGCTCATTATTTATTTTAACAAATTAAAATAATTTTTGTCAATATTTACAGTCAAATCATAATATATCAACTTTTATTGATACTATTTTTCTATCGATCATTATTAATTAAAATAACAGCTAAATTTATTTAAAAAATAATTACTATAAATTTTTTTCGGTGAATAGCTTGAAAAATTTAAAAATATATGTTTTAGTGTAAAAAAACTTTTTTTCTGTTTATATAGTATATTTCCTCCGTATTAAATAATTAGATAATATTATAAAAAATTTCAGATTCTTTTATTACATAGATTTTCACTTTAACCCAAACATTTTTATTGATAAAAATTAAAAAATATATTGAAGGGATTTTTTATAAACATTTTTTATAAAAAAGATTATTAAAATATAAAATTTTGTTTTAATAAAAAAATAACAAATGATTTTTGTATTTTGAAAATTTAGCTGCTGAAATTTGTATACAGTTAGTAATCATGTGTTAGAAAATGAACTGAGGTTGAATTTTTCTATGGGGCTTATAATTTTTTTAATAATGAGTAATATATATAAATAAAATTAGATTCTTAAGATAAACAATTTAACATCTTACAAAAAAAATACGATTATATTCAAAAAATTATAATCTATTTTTATAAACTCTATTTGACCCTAAGTTCATTTGTAATTTAATTATTATCACACATTTTTAATATTTATGTAGATATATAAATTTTTTATAAGCTGAGGATTAATAAAATATTTGTTACATATTTAATATTTTTTATTAGGTCTGTAGTTGTTCATATAACAGATTTATGATACAAAGTCCAAAAAACCAAAAAAAAACAGTTAGGTTTTTTTAAAAAAATATTTATTTTATAGAAACATAAAGTATTTTATTAAATTTGATTTAATTTAATGATAACAAGAAAAAAAACAACTATAATGAAAAATTTAATAACTAAAATTGCATAATTCTCACTCTTTTTCAAAGTAAATGATTTTTAAAAAGTTTGATGAAAAAAAGGCATAGTAATCTCAAGTAGAACTACAACTTTTTCATGTTTCTACTATTTAAAGCTTTGAAACATTTTAAATTTTTGATATTTCGATTATTTTTTCACCTTAAATTAGAATTTTTCTTTCTTTTAGTTCTATTTAAATTCCAATCGCTGAATATAAAAATTTCAGAAAGAATAATAATAATCATCCTATAAAAACTATTATAAATTTTAAATAATTTTTTTTTTAATATATCTAATATTATTAGGGGAAATATTCATAAAAATTTAAAGGATCGATTAAATAAATGACTTATAGTTATATATTAATCTCCAAAATCCACCTTAATGGTATAGCTGTTACAAAATGGATTTTTTTTCAAATAAATTTCATTTGAAATACAATAAAAGACCCACGATAGTAAAAATATTGTCTTTTATCCAGTTTCTAATAATTATTCCTGGAAGATAATATAAGATAATCTTTATATATCCCAATAATTGTATAATTACTCTATAGACTACCCTATTATCTAAGCAATTATCCAATAAAATAATTAAATGAATTCCCAATACTATTATATATTTTTTCCTAAAAATTATTAGGCATATCGGAAGGTTCAAAAAGCATTCTTGTTTTTCTTAGCTAAAATCATTACGTAAATTTTTTAAATAAGATGGCTTCATTTTATATGGACTATAGTCTTAGTAGGAAATATTATATTAAATTTCTACGTTATTGATAATTTAAAATCGTATCTCTAATATGTTTTTTAAAATGGCTGATCGATCTGAAATTGACATTGAAAAAAAATAATTCTATTAGAAAAATATCAAAAAATAGGTAGAAATAGAGAAAACAATCATTAATCGCAAATTTATTATTTAATAAAATTTGAAATTCGGAAAAAAGAAAAAAGAAAAAAAAATTTTTTTTTCATTCGCAATTTTTTATTTCGGAATTTGGATTTGCCCAATAATGTTTATCATACGGGAGGTAGAAATTAAAACTTTTTTTATTTTTACAGATAAAAAAACTTGTTTAATTCATTATATAGAAATTTTAGAAACCTCAACTTGACGTTTTTTGTAATACCAAGATGTTTTACATTAAAAAAAAAATTATTTTTTTAAAAAAAGGATGGAAAAAGATAAAAAAAGAAATCAAAAGCTAATATTCGAAACACCAAAAATATTTTTGGGCTGGAAGGAGAAGATCCTACTTCGAAATTACATAAAAATTATGATAAGAGTGATATTAATTTTTAGTACATCGTCATAAATTCAGAGAAAATTAGGAAAGATATTGATTTTTCTTCATAATATAGTAATAAAAAGTTATCTAACAAAGACCTATTTTTTATAAAAATATTATTTGATATATTATGAACGGGTATCGCACAATTGAAAAAAAAACTGAAGAATAAATGTAGAAAAAAGATTATGATCCGCATTAAAATAATAAAATTTATGATTTAACTGCAGATTGTGGTTTTAAAAAAAAAATCAGAGAACCTGAATATACACGAAAAAATCTCTATTTTAGCAAAAACTTATAAGTTATCTTTTTATTTGCAAATTTTTATCAAAAAAATTCCAAATTAGGACAATTTTAGTAATCTATGCTGCATACATGGCTTAGTTTTATTTTCAATATTAACTGATATTATTGATCGCGAGAACATTTTTTTAAAATGTCTTGCGAATAATAAAGTTCATATGTAGTTCTTTTTTATATTTATATTGACTTTGCCTTAATATTTTTTTACTTATCCAATTTTTATTAGTAAAAACAAGCATAATATTGAAAATCATATTTCAGATGTAATAATAACTAAAAATTAGATAAAAATAGTTTAAAAATCACACTTTCAACATTCTAATTTAAATATAATTCTTTATTAAGGCTGTCCATCTTTCTCGGGAGGATATATCACTAGAATTTCTATTTTTTATCAAACATTAAGTCTGTATTTAGTATTTTTGAAATGTCATTGAAAATTATTTTTTTAAAACTTTTAGTGATATTGAACTTAACACTTAATAAATGCCACATACGGTGAAATCATAATTCTAAAATTCAAATGCATAAAAAATAGAATTTAAAAAAAAGGTAAATAAAATCACAATAATACAATATAAGTATAATAAAAGCATAATTAATATTGTTTAACTGCGTAAACTATTGCTTTAAACAAATTTAGATGTCTATTTTCGAGTTAAATTAGGAGATCAGAAGACTATACTTATAAATATAAATTATGTAAACGTGACGAATATTAGATTTTGTTTTGATCTTTAGTTTGAATTTAAATTTTTTTTAGAAATTTCACTTATGCAAAGATGATTTTTCGAATTAGCCTGCTAATTAATGACCAAAGATTCTTTTTAGTTCGAAATTAATGTGCTATTACTAAATCGTCTCATTTTTTTCTAATTCTAATGATAAGTTAATGTGAAATAACATTATAACCAACTTCTTATTGGTTTTTTCTGGTAATATTAGATATTAATATAAATAAGCTTGTTCATAGATATGTAATTATTTGTAATTTGAAAAAGACAATAAATTCTAAATTTTCATTTAAAGGTGAAATATAAACTTAACTTATTTAAAACTTTGTATTATTAAAGGATATATTAAAAAATACTTTCAATATTTTCATTTGACTGTAAATTATTCGTACTATAATTAAAACTAAAAATTATTTTTATCTAATAATTCAACCATAAAAATGAAATAATATCTAAAGTTTTAAAATCTTGTACAATTAGTGATTTATGACTAAAATTAAACTATTTATTAGTTAATCTCATTATTACTACTATAAAATCAATTTTTGATTAATCTAGAGACTTCATTTTTCTTAAAAACTACGCTTTTCATATACTAAGAGAGACTTTTAAAATAAGAATAAGAGATTTTCATGAGGTAATGATTATTGAAACTCTTAAAAATTTATAATTTACAAGTGATAAATAACTATACTTACTTTTTTTAGTTTCTATTATATAAAAGTCGTCGATAATTCGACTAACAAAGTGAAATGATTTATTTATAGAAAATTTATTAAAATCAAATTTTTCGAAAAAATTTTAAGAATCAGGTTTAATATGATAATTTTAATGATAAAAGGTAAAAGGATATACTTATTTAAAATATAAAAGATAGTGAAAGAACCAAGTTGAAAAGCTTAACCATTCCAAAATGTCTAAGCTTCCTTATTTATACCGCTTTCTATTTTCTAAAAGTCAATTATGCTTATGGGAAGATTTCTTCATTGGATGAAACATTAAATGCGTGTACTGATATATTGGTTCATTACAAAATCGAAAAATTTCCACAGATCATAATAAATAAATAATTTGGATTCAAAATTTTTTTTCAGTAATCAATATTTTCTTAAGCATAACCTTGTTGATATATTGTAAGAAAAAGTACGATTTTTAATTCAAGATAATATTAATTTCATAAAATTACTCCTTATTGGTTTTTATAGCAAAAAAAAATATTTAAAAAAAAATAAGATTTTTTTATACTGTATTATAATAAATAAGATATTTTAAAAGCCAAAAGGATTTTTAATTTATAAAAAAAATTATGTATTATAAATATAGAAAATTACAGATTTAAGTAAATATTATAAAATAAAAAAAATTAAGAAAATTCATAATCCTGAAAAAAATCTAATCACCAATTTTTAGAATCTGAAGACTCCTAACTTTCATAAAGGCAACTTTTTTTGACGCTATAAACAAGCATTATGCAGTATTTATTGAAACTGACTTCATTTTGCAAAATAATTTAGCATTCTTTCTCTATACTTACTTTTTTTATTCACTTTTCTTCTTATTAAAGATTCTGAGTCATTTATTCTAATTTAATCGTATAGATTAATTTAATTTATTCTTAATTTATTCTTAATTTATCATGCAATGAGTAGATTAATAAATGATACACATATTTTTGTTAAAATCTAAATGTCATCTAATTTATTGGAATTTATCTCTTGTTATCTTTAAACCTCTGTTTAATCTGCCAAAAAAATTGCAAAAATTGCTCTTTCACTATAATAAATTGATTTTTGAACTGAAGATAAGTCTGCTTGTGTAATGGGTTGACATGGTTCTTGGAATCAACGTTATTTTGCTAAAAAATATGAGGATACTAACAATAATAATGTGTTTAAAAGCTTAGCCACTTCTAAAAGTGGCTAAGCTTGGTATTTAAAGATTGGAGGATACTAAGTATTATGACCAGGTTTAATTCTGCTTTTATTAGTTAAGGATGGGTTATATGTAATGATCTCATTGCAGCTCATTAAAGTTTAAATAATAATAAAACTGGTGTTATTTAAAACTTAATTTGGTTCATTGAAGTTCTTTCTCACTTCAGATAGTTTTTTTTCTTCAAGCTCAACACAACCTTATTCATCCTTTATACCCTAATTTATATACTGAAAGTTTCTAACAACGATCCTATATTCATCAAGATCATATTTAAAAAAAATCTATGAGTATTTTCCATTCACCTTTAGATAGAAATATATTGGACAGAACCTCTATTAGCGGGGCTTATAAAAACACATCTATCATCAGATACCACAGTCACTTCTCGCTTTACACATAAATGTGATTTTTTTTAAATTAAAAAAGCTTTTCATGTTGAAAAAAACGCTTGAAATATTGTCAAAAAATATGGTGCATTCTTTTATTAAGGGTAAATCTCTATTTTTATAAATAAAAAATGAATCATATCAATTAATTCCACTCTATAAGGGTCTTAGATGATAGTTAGTGAGAGGTTTCTTATCTCGATCTGCGGTTTGATTTAAAATACTTGTAGAATATGAATCTAAAAACTAAAATCTCGATCAAACCTCTCAAATTTAAATTAATTCCTTAAATAAGCCATTAATATAAGTAATTTATCTTTTGAAGAAAAGATGTATTTTCTGCCCTAAATTATTTCTGCTTTTAAAGGGATCCTTTCCGCTCGTATAATTTACCTCGTTGAAAATTATATATTTAATCCAACGTGGTGATAGTGTTTGTAACTCTGACTACATCATTATAAGTTTTGAGACCATAAATCTTGGCATCGCTTACATGATTATTTGATAGTACTGATGCAACCAAAAAATCTACCTAGTTTCTATCTTTGGCTTCCAATTACCTATCGAAATTCTGAATAATAGTAATTTTTGTTATTTTGAAGATTTAATCTGAGAATCTTTAATAACTTCCAAAAAAATTGAATATATTGTTTAAAAAATGTTGGGTGTTTTGTGAGTATATTTAATTACAGAATTTTATTTATTAATTAATTTATTTATTAAAATATCAAATCAAATTTAATATATTTTTTCATACCTTCTAGGTTATTAATCAAAAAAAACTTATAGCTAAAAAATTTAAAAAAAAGAGAATTTTTTTCATAGATTATTATTTTTAAATATTCTAACAATAAAGAGTATGATCAAAAACTACATTAAATCTTCAAAAAAAAATCAAATATATTATTTACCAGTTATATATTAAGACTGGTTTATTCGCATTTTTCGTAGAGAAAAACTTATGAAAATATGTTAGAGTGGTTTTGTATTGGATGAAACATAAATTTAAACGCAAAATATAGATATAATCTAAAAACTGTTTTCATTTACATTTAAAAATACACAAAATTAATCACGAAAATAAAAAATCAATTGTACAAGGCTTTTTCTCCTTTATAAAATTATATATATTTTTTTCAAAAGATCTTTGATAAATTTCTTTCATTGATTGAAAAAATGTATTGAATCTTTTTACAGAAATTGAAAATTTACTATATTATTAGAATGGTCGTATTAATTGTTATCTTCTATTATTGGAAATTTCGACCGAACTTAAAAACCAATAAATTCTGTGTAAAGTGAAACTAGTCATTATAAAAAAATTATCTATAATGTCAGAAAGTAAATAAAAATTTGTTCTTATTTGATTTTCCTTCGCAAAGGCACTGTACCAACTTGAAAGAATTTCAAATTTTCATTCAAATATTAACTTTTCCGTGGAAATTGAATACAAAAATATGAGTAAAGAGTCTTTACAATTAATTAAAGACCTATATAAAAAGCTAGCCCAGTAATTTCTCGAAAGGACTGAATTTAAAAAGCCTGAGGTCCAGTTAGTTATCAGAAAGACCCTAGCTACGAATAATCAGGTCTGATCGGAACTCATTAAAGCTCCCCTTATATCGAAGAAATTTTTTCCCACACTCATAAAACTGAAGACTAGAAAAAGGACTAAACATAAGCATTTCCCTGAAGTGTTATAATGAAATGCCATTCACCACCACTAAATAATTCAGGATCCACAGCGGATATGAAAACAGGCTTTACCTTCATGGAATACAGGTTGCATTAGTACAGACTGCCTGGTCTACTGATTATTACATGTACTGCAGATTAAAAGAAACTAAAGAGCTCAAAATTGATGACCCGCACATTCTTTTTTCATTGAAATGTCTAGCGAGCTTCACAAAAAAATTTAAAATCATGTGGGTGACTCTCTTTCTTTGTCGACTGATGTCGAGGAGGCTTCCTGAGCTAAACAATAACCAGATATCAAGGAATAAGAAATGGAAATCAAATTTTTCACTGACAGAGGCGGCGGTTCAAAATCTATTATTTTGGATCATCAAAATTAAATCTTGGAACTGACTCTTCTTTCTTCCTGAAAACCCAGAGCTGTAAATTTTTATAGACACCAGCGATATATTCTAAGATATCTTTTTGGGCTCTCATTCTTACTTTGGATTTTGGAATCTTTCATAGGAATTGATGCAGATAAACGCCAAGGAATTTTTAACAATATTTTTTATCTCCAGATCCCGAATTCTTTCGGTCACTCAGTATATTCAACTCAGGTAATACCACAACATTACCATACGTTAGGTAATTCGGGGTAACGAATTCCTCGGAGTTATAAAAGATTGCGGATACCATATTGAAACACTTTCAGGATTCAAATACCCACCCATAAGCCACACGCATACCATCAAGGATTAACTAAGTCTATTAAACGAGTATATTGACTGTTCACATGGAATAGTCTTTACATAGCATACAATCATGAAATTTTCAAATATTCATGGTGAGTGCGATGTTTTAAGGATCAGTTTTAATGAGATAATTTGGATAATAAAAGGTAAAAGGATATACTAGTTAAAAATGTAAAAGGTAGGTAAAATGACAAATTGAAAAGCTTAGCCATTCAAAAATGGTTAAGCTTCCTTATTTATACCATTTTCTATTTTCTAAAATTCTATTATACTTATGGGCGGATTTCTTCATTGGATGAAATAATCAATGCGTGTACTTAATCTATCTGTTTATTACAGATTTGGAATGTTCTGATTGAATTATGAAAAGAAGATGGAAACCTACATAGTTTTGATCCCATACAAGGATTTATTCTTCCAAAATACACTCTCATAAATCTTCAAAAGATGGTATAATCCATACAGCCGCCCATCTTGGAGTTTTATATCCCAAGTTTTTGGGAATATCATATGGGAGATTATAATCATGACACTGGTAACGCCTATTTGGAAGACATCATTGTATTACCCTGATCTTATACAAATATTATTATACCAGCAGCTGCAGTTAAAAAAAATAATAGTAGTTCAAACCCCAAGAAGCGGAAAATTCCGCTATCAAACTACAAAAAATGGTGCTTAATGGCGTGTAGGGTCATTTTAATGCCCTAAAGCTCAAGGTCATACAAATTCTGACATAGATATTATCGTGACAAACAAACGGTCAGAAAAGCTTCAATCAAGGTACCACTATATTTAGAAAAAGTATATATATTGTAACATGGTTAACAATAGCGGATCTTTGACCCAAGAAAAACACATAGTTAATTATTTTATAAAAATTCTTACTGTCGAAATACTTGACAAAATATAGTAAAATCTTATAAGACCGATATAATGAGTTTAAAAAAGATACGGACAATATAAAAAACTAGGTGTATGAAAGAATTATTAGACGCAATTAAGGATCGGAGATAGAATCCTTCTAGATACCAGTATTCAATATGCACCCAGTTATATAACAGCTATAAAAATGAAGAACTGAAAATTTTTACATACCCCATCTAACTTCTAAGATATGCTGGTTTTTTTATTTACACTTATTCCTTTTTTTCAAGCGATATAAATCGTATTTACTATGGCAGGATGATTGTTAAAACTGTATTACTAAAAATTAGTAGTATCTTCAAAGGAAAAAAGAAACATTATTCCAATATAAATCCCGTGTGAGATTAAAATCCATTCTTTCCTGATCATATTCGCAGTGGTGGTTTACTTAATTATAAGAAAATGTTAGCATAAATATGTGCTCATCCCCATACACAAATAACTGTGCAATATAGTAAATAGAATGTTATAATAGAATGTATATCTTAGCCTCCCATTTTTGCTAGGCCGTCTTACGCAAAATACTGCAAGTTATCAGGACTCATTTTGAGTTTTTTAAACATTCTTATTCCTAAGTTTTTAGCCATTGCAGCAAATTTAGCATCAGAATTAAAGTTAACAGCTAAAAATATAATATCGCATGCATTCTGATTGAACTAAAAAATTTTTTAAAAAAATTATCTTAAATTGTAGCACCCAGAAAAATTTTTATTGGGGGTGATACCTTTTGATTAAATTAATATGATTACCTTATGAAATAATACTTATTATTAAAAAAGACCTTTGAGGCGAAGATTAATTAATATTGTATTATTATATTATAAATATTAAGTACTGCCCAAAACTCCCTATTAAAATATACTGATTTGGAGTGACTATAGATGAAAAATTATGAGTAGCTGCTTGCACTTTACACAAAATTCATTGATTTGCAAAAAAAAAAATTCCAATAAAATATGATAATTGTTAATTTGACATACCTGATCATATAATTTTAATCAACTTTCACCCTAAAAGGCTCTATTAATATTAGAAAAAAAAAATTACCCATAGATGTAAGGATATTATTTTTTGTGCTAATATTTATGTAATTTTTTTATAAATGGAAGATTTAAACTTCTCATAATAGTTTTTATTTGATCCCACACAAAATTTTGTTTTAAAACTAATTTAGATAAACTTATATATCGGTATTGATTACTGGTTAACCATTTTGTGAATAAATCAGGTATTCACAATAGTAAATACGAAACCGCATTTTTTTTTTTAAATTAATATATAACTGAATGACAATTCTTTAATTTTAATTTTATATTTTTAAGACAATATAATGTTTTAATTTATCTATTGATAGTAGTTTATTCTTAATAGCAATATAAATATATAATATAAACACACAGCGATTAGAATTAAATAATAATAAGATGTAAATTCGTGAAAGTCATAATTTTCATCGCGAATATGTGAAGTAAATATAATATAATTAATCTTTGAATAAAATAAATTGAAAAAAACTTTAATTTTTAATAGTAAAATTTTAAAATAAAATTTTGTAAATATGTATATAAAAAATTCTGGTTTTAAACTATTGGATAAAATCATTTAATTATAATAATCTTATTGAAACATATTGTAAGTGCAAATAAAATGAAGAATATTTGGCTAAGATGGCTTAATAACTCAGAAAGTTATTAGTAAAATAAATCTAATTTAAATATGTATTGGAATAATTTTTTAATTTAGCTTCGATTGGATTTGTCTCTAATTTTTACTATCAAACTTTTTTAGGCCTCTATTTGTTAAAGTTTATTTTATTAACAATCCAATTTAATTTAATAACTTTTTTATTTATTGAATGATGCTTTGTTCTGATAGGTTTATATATATACTTGTTTCGGATTAAATTCAAAATAATAATATCGGAATTGATTTATAAATTTTACATTTCAAGAAGTATTTAGTCTTGAATTAAAAAAAATTTAAAGGTGAAAATTCCAAATAATACTTTAAAAAAATTTAAAATAAAATTCAATTATATCTCAGATGATACTTTTCATATCAAAAATAGAAATCATAATAAATAAACATTATAACAGTTATAGTTATCTTAAAAAAACTTTATTTTTCTTATAAAAATTTTTTTTGACCTCATCGAAAAATAGTTAAGAAGGATTTACCATATATGATTTTTTGATAATACTTATCGAAGTGGAATTAGTATTATTATTTTATTCATAGATGAATTGTTAGATTTTTTTACTAAAAACTATTAAAGTATTTTTTTATTAAGTTTATCCATTTATCGTTTAATCTTGGATAAACCTATTTATATTTTTTTTAAAAAAAATTTCAGGTAAAAGTTTTGTAGTTTTTTATAATTTTTATTTAATAGTAAATATTTTAGAATAAACAAAAGCACGAAAATTATGACTAAAAAACATTACATATAAATATGTTAGAAAAATATCAGAGATAAAAAAATGTTTCTTCTATTTTTTCCATTTCTGAAATTAATTAATACTATATAAAAATATCACCTGTTCGATTTATAAGACTAATTTGAAAAAATCTTTTTTCATGAATAAAGTTTAAAAAAGCTTTAATTTTTTAATTTTTCAATTTTTAAGGAATAATAACCAGCTTTTCGAATAAATCTGTAATTTTACAGTTTAATAAAATATATAAGAATAAAATTTATTTTATTTGAATATTTATTTTTTTTCTCTACACATTTCAAAGTTATAAGATTTTTCTATTGAAGATGCTTTGACAATATTGCGATATTTATCTTTAAATTTATATATTATTATTATGAATTTTGTAATTTTTTATAATGCATAAATTTAAATAAAATATTTATTTCAAACATTGCATTTAGAAGGGAATCAAATGAAATATATTAATTCGATAAAAAAATTTAGTATTTTTTTAAGAAAAGCTTAAATTCCACTATCAATCATAGAATTCACTTTTGTAGAATCGAAATAGGTTAGTAAACATCATATATTATTTTCGAGAAAATTTTTAATCCATAAAATTGAAAAATTGGGGAAAAACAACTTAATCAGTATATGAAAACATTTCCTACAATTTTTATTTTCCAATAGATATCAACATCAAAATTTTCGTATATATTTATAATTAGATAAAATATGAAGAAAACTTCATTTATGAAATTCTTCTCAAGGTGAATTTTTTTTATTGAGAAGACAATTCATAATTAAAACAAAGAAAAATAATTTTTTAAAAAAAAAACTTTAAATACATGTTTATATCATTTAAATAAAACTGCGATCTAATTTTATAAAATAATTGGGGTATTTTTATGCTTTTAATAAAAATCATTATAATTTCCGGACACTTCCAGTTATAAAATAGCACTAAAAGATTGTATAGTTCAAAATAATTAATTTTGGTATAATTAACATTTATTTAAGCAATATAATGATTTTATAATACCAAATAAATTTTCGTTGTTAATTTTTCTAATTATTACTCTTATATTTTATTAATTATTAATTTTTAGAATTAATTACTATACTCATCATTATTTTATAACAATTTATAATTTATATCTAATAAAAAGTTTGAAAAAATTTAGTGGGGACATTTTAATGATTCATAATTAATATAATATTATTATTAATTTTATTTAAATGATAAGTATTTCCAATAACAGTGTATCTCCTAAATACACAAAAAATATATTGTTTAAATTAATTGAACCTAGTGGATACGAATTTTTATAATAATTGTTTTATAAAATTATATTTTTAATATTTTAATAGGATATTTTTATCTAAATCGTGTTTTAAAAAAAAAAAAATTATAATTTTATCAAAATTATTTAATTAAATCCACAATACCTTTTATGATGTGATTATTTTTTTTTGAAAATTTTGAATTTAATACTATTTTACATTATTTATTCATGATATTTTTTTCTCCCAAAAAAATTTTTTTTTGTTTAATTGGTCTGTAGAAATAAGCTTTTAAAAATCATATATCTTTCGAATTTTGATATGACTCACGCATTAATATTTCTTGATATCTTGTTAATTAATTTACATGTCGTTCTTATTAATAAATAAATAATCAGATATATTTAATTTTTATTATAAATACTAAATTTAGCAGATTTATATACATTTAAACATTTGCTTTCCAAGTGGTTTCAAATTTTAATAAAACGGTAAATAATAAATAAGTACTATTATTATAATTTAAAATAGAATAACTATACTTAATAATTTCTTATGAAATAAAATTAGAATAATTATACAAAAGATTTTCATGTGAAATTATAATCGCTAAACTTTAAAATAAATTTCGAATATTGCAATAATAATGAGATGAAATAAAATTAACATCAATTTAAAAATAAAGTTTTATTAATTAAAAAACTAGAATATATGTGATAATACTTGATTTTTTTGTAAAAAAATCAATCAAAAATTTTATAAAGTATGAGT
>LSSL01007785.1:0-34787 GCA_001953115.1 Smittium mucronatum | reverse complement strand
GGAGTTAAGTGAAATGCTAGTACCCAATGGAAAAAGCAGTTTTTCAATCGAAATGAAATTTTATAAATTTGAATTAAGGATTTAAAGATTAATATAACAGATTCATTTATATTATTTTGGTAAGAAAATTATTAAATAAAGTTATTTAAGATGATTATTTACCTTTTTTTGAAGGCTTTCATTCTGCTTTCAGCTCGATGCTTTAGTTGAAAATTCAACAGACTTAATAAAACTGGTCTTTCTTCGTTAATAATCTTCCTTGGAAGTTTAGATGGGGTACGATTTTGATTTTTGAAAGGCCTTTTTTTTAAACATTAAGATTTTATTTTATTTCTTGTTTTTTATCTGCTTATTTTTTTAACAAAAACTCACCATCTTTTCAGCCCGATATGAGGGAAATTGTATCATATGTCATATTGTGAATTTTTCAGCCAATAAATTCAATAATGATTTTGTTTTGTTTATTTTATTTGCTGATATATGAGCCATTTAAAAAAAAAATGAATCAAATACTTTTATTTACTAATATCTTGATTGGCCAATAAAATCAGTCTTTTTTGCATTTATTTTAAAAAACATGTCTATTTTTGCCAAATCCTCTTTATTATATAGCCAGTTTGCTCTAAATTATTTTATTTATTACATAATATCGGTCAATATCTAAATTTGATTAATATTTTCTGAATCTTTTATGTATTTCCACGAAATCATTTCTCTACATGTATTTATCCAGCAAACATATATTTTCAGGCAATGAGTTCAAAAAAGTCTTAAATGCATATGGTAAGTGTTCTATTATTGCAAAATCTAGGCTGATAAATATATGATTTTTTTTTTACATATCTTAATTATTATCCAAATAAGCTCTAAAAAATACATAGCTCCTGAGCTTTTAGAAATCCTCTTACAAATACTAAAAAATCAGAGATTAATCTCTTCTGAAGGGATTTAAATTTGCACAGAAATTTTAATGGAAATTTCAACATCACTATTAATTATTTTTTAAAAATTTATTTTTTAAAATTTAATAAACTGTATTTGATTATTTACCTTTAAATTAATTTGCAAATAATCTTGTATTTTTTCGGTGCTAAAAAAATATTATTGCGGAAAGTCAGAGCTCAAAACTGTTCCGTATATTTTTGATAATAGAAACCCCATTTTAGGGAAACCTTAGATGTTAAATAAGTAAATTAGATTTATATTTGAAAAAAATGTCTATTTTTTATCTGTATAAAATAATAAAACCATATTTTACCGTTTAATATTTAAGTGATCGAAAATAAAAAAATTTTATCTTTTTTTGTATAAAATTTGTAGCTCCTGGGATCTAAAATACTTATAGGCGATTTATAAAAATCATATACTCTAAATATGTTTATAATTTTGGGGAGAAAATATCTTGTATCAATTTATTAAGTCCCAAGATCTTTTAGCTCTCTATTAATTTTAATTATTATATCCACTGGCGGCTCAATGAATTTTCTATTAAATTTTCAAATATTTTTCTTCTACAATTTAATGTCACACTCTCTTCAAAAATTATATTATGAAGGTTTTAATTTATCTTTTAAAATTTTAAAGTTCTTTTAAATGCCTCAGCACTTCTGAAGCACATGTTTTTTTTAACACGCGCCCAATATTATTTTCCAATTTTCCAATTTTATTTCTAATTATATCGCAAATATCCATCAAGTAACAATATCAAATAATTTTGAGTGCCGAGTGCTATTTGGATATCAATTTTTTCAATCTGAAATTAATAATTTCAAAAGATTTTTTTTTTCAATATAGCGTAAATTTTTTTGCTTTTAATTAATATAGATGCGAATTTTTTAATTTTTAAACACTTTTTTCTAAGATTAAAATTTAAAAAATGAAACCGAATAAAACAAAATGAATTTAAGCTGATACCAATACACTTAAAAATACTGCATGTTTTTTTATGAAAATTTATATTTATCAAAATCATGAAACTCTTTTAAATTTCAATAAATAAATTGACACATTTTATTTATATGAAAGTATTTTAGTTTTTAAAAAATATTTAAAGGTTCATTTTGTAAAGATTTATTTTTGTTTTGTTCTAATATTGCCACTGAAATATTTAGGGTGGTATAAAATTTGGTAATTGGATAATTTAAACCTATTTTAATTTTTTAAAAAAATAATAGGATTATATAATGAGCTTTTTCATTCAAATTTTTAATAAAATAAAATCACGGATCATTTCATCCAGTTATTTTTTATCTTATAAAAAAAAAAAGCTTCGAATTTCTGAATGTGAAATTAATTGGTATAAAAACGGAAACCCACCCCCCCCCCACCAAACCCATAAAATCATTAAATTTTATTAACCAATCATTCATTTTTAGATAATTAGCTATTATATTGGAAATAGGAAAAAAAAGTGTCGAGATCCAAATTTATAAGTTTATTATAGTTAAATTTTAATTAGGAAAATTCCCAGGAATTAAAAATTAAAATAATTTCAACTGGATATTAGACGAAAAAGAAAATAGGCTATAATTGTAAGTATATTTTCTTTTAGTATAATTAGAGTTAACCCTATTTTTATAAAACTATCATGCACGAACACACCGACTCCTACCATCACAAACGATTTTTTTTTACAAAAATTGGACTTAGAGGACTTCTGATTTTACGCTTTGTGGAAAATTTTCGGATTTTTTGAGATTAGTTTACAAATATTATCACATCTATCACCAATTATTCGTCAATGAATATATCTGCTACTCGAGGTCATTTATTTTTGAACACTTCGTGAAATTTCTGCTTTATCTTCTCAATTTATATTTTATAATTAGTGATTTTTTAAAATTATAATTCTCTCCCTTTATTCATTTCAAATTAAATTAAATTTTAAAATCGAAAATTCCGGGGCATATTATTTGGATTTATCTCCTCATATTCTCTGCTTTTGTTGAGTATTTAAATATTTCGAGATATTATCTTATGACTTCTTATTTTTATAATTCCAATTATAAATTTCAATAAATTCGAATTTATTTCTTTCTTTATTACTCTCAAGAATAAGTGGTAATATCAATAGGCTATCCATGGTGTTATTTTTTCTTTTAATTTTTATTATGTAGAAGTCTTAATTAAACAAAATTATTGTACAAAGCTCTACCATTCCTATTATTTTAGAGCGATTTAAAAATTTTTGCATTTTTTTTTATCAGCTCTTACAAAAAATGCTTTCCACAGAGTAATAGCTTAACTTTTCTGAAGTGCCATACAGCATTTAACTCTTCAAGATATTTTATCTAATAGTTTATCCCATGTTTATTTGTCGTTCAAATCGAGCAGACTATAATTTTTTTGTCATCATCCTAAATCCGGAACAAGACTTCCCCATTACTAAAGCCGATGAATAATTCATAATTATAAATTATTTCGATAAATATAGATAAAAAAATGGGATCTTTACTTTTAAATTCTTTATTTCTCTTTTTAAATATTTTTTCCACTCTCATTTGGTTTTTTTTTTTAATATTTTTGCCAATGGTATAGTTATAGCCGCATTATCTTCAAAGAAACTTCTATATTATCCTGAAATCTTTAAAAAAGGCTGCGATTTCTTCATATTTTCAAGATAAGGTCGATTTTAAATCAAAAAAAAATTTCCTAACCATTACGAATTTCTAGCCCTAGCATAGTTTTACCGTAATATTTTGGTCACCTTCCATATACATGTATTTTTTTTGATAAATTTAAAACTTCCTGTAAATAACTAAGTATTAAATGATTCATTTTGAACATAAAACTATTTATTTGATAAAAATTACCTATTGTTTCCACAATTAATGTGCTAATTATAATTTCATCGGTATTAATAAAGTATTTGGAATATTTTTGACTCTTCTGGTAATCGCGCTGTACCAGAATCTTCAACCTTCTGAAATCTCATATAAGGGGTTTTCACGATCTGAATGATCAATTCTTATATGCGAAAATCCACTCAAAGCGTTTAGGCCGGAATAAATTTTCACCCCCTCTAGGATCATAAATAAATGTTCGATAATTTTGCGGTTTATATGTGTCTTTTTTATATAATTGGTTTAAATTTAGATATAATAAACACACTCTGAGATTATTTTTTTTTTCCAAGCTGTGACTACCTGAAATCTTCATTATAAATTTTAATGCAAAATCACTAAATAGCTTTCAATTTTTTCCATGCGATATGGAATCCTATAAGAACTTTGATTTATTTTTTTAGAGTAATTATGCTCTATTTTAGGCTCAATCGAATCCATTTTTGTTATTTTTTCGATATTTGATAAATAAAGCCATATATTTATCAATATTCTTTCTAACTGCTTGTTCTCGGACTTTTTTTTAATGCCTTGATCAATTATGTCTTCCTTGATTAAAGTATATATCTCCGTATTTTTGATTAAAAACTTTACTTTTTGTAAATAATGGGATGATTAATTTTGCATTATGTGCTTTTAATGTATTCTCTTATTTGGCGTGTTATTCTTTAGCTATTTCAGGGCCGGCTGTAAAAAAATTTCTTCAAATTAAAATCCAATAAAAAGTATATTGTGCCAATAAATCGCACCCTTAAGTTATTTTAAGCAAACATAATTGCATTTTTTAAGTGAATTTTAATATATAAAAAATAAAAAAAATAAAAACCTCTAAAAACTGAAATTTTAGAAAAAATGAATACATTTATTTATCGATTGCTCAAAACTGCATTGGTAAATTTAAAATGTTAAAATGGCGAATTAACTTTGCTGAAAAAATAACTTAATAGTTTAAATGTAGAAAAATACACTTAATATTAGTAAAGTGGTGTTTTGTCCTTCATTTATATGTTTGAAGTTAAAATTTTTTGACTAATAAACCACTAACAAGCTGAAATTCTGTCTTTTAAATTTAAAAAAAGATATTTATGTCTTCTGAAAGTGATTTTTTTATCTTCTTTTATTTTTTTGAAGTCGATTATTTTTGGCTAATAAAATAATAAAATAACCAAGGATTATAGTACAAATGTAAAAAAATTCAATTAATATAGTGAAAGTATAATTTTTATCTTCATTTAATTTTTGGTAAATTGAAGCTTATGTGATTAAAAAATAGTGACTTATCATAATATATAATATCCCCTGCACTTTATGAAAAAAATTGTGTGAAAATTAGGCCATTAAAGGGCAAAATTGTGTTTAATAAAATTATCGTTATCTTTTAATAATAAGCCATCACTTCTATTAATAGCCACTAAAAATATAGTAAATTTATAAACGGCTATTAATATCGACGTGCTTAATATTTTCCTCTTTGTTTCAATCGGGCTTCAATCCACGGTAATCAATAATCATTAGCTGTCATAATCGGGGCCAATTCCCGATTTATCCGTTAGGAAAACTTTTTGCTATTTGCACGCATCATCTGTGACTACTACTTTCAAAAAAAATTATCAAAAGATATTAACTATAGCTTCACAATCCTTTATTCTGGAATTTGTATTTTCTAATTGGCTCACATCTCTCTTTTGCTTCTTGCATAATATGCTGCTTGGCTTTTTAGTCTTGGAGAAGCCAAAATTAACAATAATAAGTTAATTCGAGAGTATTTTTTGGTTAATTTTTCAAGTAATAAATATTATTCAAAACTTTTTTGCATTTTCGGAATTATATTAAATCAAGTTAAGTTTGCTAGTTAGTAATTTTTTCCAATTAAGTCTTTTGGAAATTCAATTTTGTTTTCTTAATATTTTTTTGTTTCATATCTATTCCTTATCCAATAATTTTATCTGTAATAAATAATTTTAGATTTCCCTCATGATTCTCTACTTTTACCTCCTCAGAAAATTTGAACGAGTCCATCTCGTGTCACCATTTTCATAGTTTTTCTATTTTTTTGTTATTTTTTTTGGAAAATAAAGAGAATAAGGGCTTTATGTGACTACATTTCTTTCAGAAACAAAAATAATCACTATTATGGTACTCTTTTTACGCAATTTTTTTTATGATGGGTGGGGGGGGGTGTTATTTATACGCCAAAGATCTTTGAAATAAATTTTGAACTTATTTTTTTTAAAAAAAATCCGAAGCTTCGAACATAAACTCTTCAGATTCGATTTTTGGTTAAATTTTTGCCAATTTCCGTGAATTTTTATTTTTCAACTCTATCTCCAAATTCGAAAAACAGATTTATTTTTCTGTCAGTATATTTCCCAGTCCATTTCTTTAAGTTTATTTATAAATATTTTACATATTTAAACTTATAATTTATCTATTTCCTCTTTGTAAATTAACTCTAATATCGATAAAATGCAGTTTAAATTCAGTAAATTTTTTTTTCCGTTTTAATAAACAAATTTTTGAAATAAATTTCTAAGTTCTCTTAAGATCCAAAAATTTTCCCTTTTACACCCTGGATTTTTTCCATGCTATCATTTCCAAATCATTTTTCATGAAAGCTGTAAAGAATTTATTTATCATTAAGGGCCATTTTTTAAATTTTGATTTATTTTTTCATAACAGACTATCTCTTTCCTCATAAATGAATTTTTACTAGATCTATCTGGTCAGCTTCGGGCCACCCTTTAATTTTTTCAAATAGCTCAAATATTTATAGTCATTGCTCTTCGTCGTGATCAGTATTAGATTCTTACACAATAATAATAATTATTTCATTTTTTTTAAACATTCTTTATTCATATGTCTTTTCTATGAGACTTATTATATGATATAACTTAGTTTGGAGCACCGCTGTAGTATTAATATATTTTTTTGACCACTTAGATGGTTATGGGCTAGTTTTTAAATAGTCAATATAACAAAATTAATATTGATAAATTAATATTTTTCCCTCCTGAGAATTTTCGAATTAATAATTTTAATGAAAGAAGTTTTCTAAAAAGCATTTTATAAAAGTGCTTAATAATTATCTTAAATAATATCGTGATAAAAAAATATGTATGTATAAATTTAATCATATTTGATCAGAAAATCAAAACGAAAAACTCCTTGTATAAAAAATATTGAATGTTATAAAACACCATAAGATAATCCTAAATACATTATTTATTAATGATCACCAATTATAAACACAAAATCCATAAATATGCTACACATAATTTATCAGTAACAGAAATTGGATGAAAATGCACGATTTATTTTTTAATTTAAAAATTAAAATTAATTGGATCTCACTCTAATATCCCTGTTTTGTGATTATTTCAATGAATTTTTTATTAATCTCAATATAAAATCATAATTATTTATTTTTTCACTTTTTTTTCATATTTTGAATTAAAATATCTTCAAAAGAAAGACATTTTTAGAATGTATATGAACCAGTATTTAGAGAAGATCCAAATATATTAAGTTAAATTTAACTAATTTATAAGTAATATACAATAAAAAACTCTGCTTATTGTCACTAACCTTGAATATTCGAATAGAAAAAATCTTATAATTATTAAAATTTTACTTTTATAAATTATTTGGGTAAATTAATCTGTATTAAATCAATAAATCCGCACTTAAAGCCCGAATAAATCAAATAAAGTAAATGAATTATAGATTTAATTGTAATTATGGGTACGAATTGATGTATTCTCTACTTTATTATTCATTTATTTATACTAGACTGCCCATAAAATTAAAGCAAATGATATTAAATTAGCCAAAAATGAAACTTTTTATATTTAGTAAAAAAGAGTGTATGTATTCAAATATATATTCCTTGAAAATAATAAAGATAATTGGGAGTAGTCGTATTATCATTATAAATGGGTTATTATATTAAAAATATAGTTGTAAATATTTATTTTATTGAGTTTTATAATAGAAATTATTTGTATTTACTTTCAAGCTTTGGAATAAATCGATTGATATAACGATTATAATACTTCTTGAAACCCAATAAATGCGTTTATTTTTATTATTATCGGACTTCCTGGGGTTTTACCTTGTTTCAACGAGGTTATATTAATTATTTAACTCTTAAAAATATCAATTAGAAAGAGGTGAATATTGTGGCCCTTTTTTTCTTTAAAAATTATTTTTCATGAGAATTAAACACCTTTCAGGTCTTTTATAAAATATTTCGATTATATAAAGGTATGATTTTCAAAAAAAATTAACTTTGAACCAAAGTTTTTAAATTCCATTTTGTATAACTTATTTATTACAAAAAATATTTCCTCTTAGCTCAAAACAAATTCAGAAATAAGATACGTAGTTGGACCTAATTTTTTTTCAAAATTCTGATACTTATTTATTTTTTGGGAATCTTTATTTTTTCACATTCGATATTTTAAAGGTTTATGAATAATTTTTTTTAGAATCATCAATGATATCCAGGAAATTTCTAAAAACTTCAAGACGTCTGATACGCATATTTTTCAATTTTTCCAAAAAGATTCATTTAAACCTCCCCAAAGATTCTTTGATATAAGGACCAAAAAAATGGTATACTTCACAAAAACTTGTATTTTTTTTCAAAATATTTTTTGGGTTTTTTATCAAAATTTTCAGTTAAAACAAAGAAATTATTCCATTTAAAAATAAATAAATCTTTCAAAAAATCAAATTTGTTGTAATTAAACCTCAATTGATTTTTTCGGATATATAATTATATGTATTATTCAAAAATATTTTTCTTCTTTCCTAATATCGCTTTTATAATTTTCGAAGAATGAAACTAGAAATTAATATTTTTTATGCTTGGAGAGAACTTTTTCAAGTCTTATCTTTATTTGTGGTGCAGAATCAGCAAAAATAATATCAAAAGTTAGCTATTAGCGCCCCATTTTTAATATTAATTTAAAAGAGTGTTTATAATCCAGCTAAAATATTACTAAGATCTTTTCTTACTACAGAAATGGCATTTGGTAAAAAAATTGGTCTAAATCTGCAATATCTGATATTATTACTGTATATTAACCTTTAGTTAGCCTAAAGGATGAATAAAAATGAAATTTATTAGCGTTTGAAAGGTAATTGAGTATATTTTTTCAAGTAACTTCGATTTATTGTCACCCGGAATAATTGAATGATTACAAACATAAACTCGGGATGAATTTTCTAATTTTTTCAAAAGTTCGTACTTTTTTACGAGTCTAGTTGTGGCGATTTGATTTATTTTAATGTATTTCTGGTTGTAGTTTGCTTTCATGTATGATTTTTTTTCCGTATCTACTGATGTTTGACCGGTTTCTATATTTTTTTAAAATTTGATATTGAACAAGATCATTCCCAATTACTCTATAACCTTGCTTTTGATACAGACTTCATCAGTGTCTATATATTCTAAATTTTTTTTCAGAATAGTAAACCTTAGCGTCAATTTCATAATGTTCGTCAGCTCTAAGATCACTGGGGAAAGTACAATTTTGGAATATCTTCAGTAACAAACATTGTTTTTGTTATTTTTTCAAATTTTTTGATTTTTTGATCCTCAATCTTTATTTAATACTTTTAAGATCGCTGTGTATAATTTCAAAACAAAAATTTCCGAAAATAATCATTTTTTAAAAAAATTTTGGGTAATAGGATAAAAGAACATATATAAATTTGTTTTTTATTTTATTCACTCTTCAAAAACAAGAGAAAGTCTATATGTATATGTGGTATTTATTTTATACCGCTTTTTTTTATCACGGAGCTTCAAAAATCAACTTAAAATACTGTTGCTCATCAAATATTTTGGTCTTCTTTTAATCTCAAATTTGTTTTCAAAAGCATTTAAACTTCTTATTCTAATATTTTTGATTTCTTATAGATCTTTTTTATTCACCCGGTTTGTTTTTCGATCCAAAAAAAGCTCTTAAGCGCCTGATTTAAGCCAATTAAATCGATATTATGAAATAAAGGGAATGTCAAAATATGGATGGACGATTTTTAAACAAATTTGGATAAAAAGATGATTTGTGTAATAAAATTTTGGAAATGTTTGATTTTGTTTATATATTTTTAGAAAAAATGGGTATTTAAGAGTAATTTTGGTTTTTTTTAATATAAATTTGGGTATTTTTATTAATTAATCATTGTTTTTTCTATAACGTTCAAAGCTTTTAAGGTCTCTAGTTCGATAAAGCCAAAGATGCTCATTGGGCAATTGGAATCAAATAGCCATTGGAATGCAAGTTTATGCTAGAATAAGCCAAGGCACAGTAAATATTGGTTATTAATGATTTGACAAATACCTCATCTGGCTGTTAACCATTTGAGGTCCCGAATTTGTGCCTCGAACCTAATTTTAAATATGATCGATTCCAATTGGCCTATATTTTTTATTATCCAATAGTGTACGAATAATATATTAATCTAATAGCATTGAATGGAAAACGATAGAAATTTGTGCACTATTGGTCCCAAAAGAGATAAAGTGATTTTGATTGGATTAGAAAGAATTGTCAAATAGTTTTAGATAAAAACTACCTTTTTTCTCAAGTTACTATCAAATTCAAGAGATTTGTAGAATTGATTAAAAGCGTGGACAAATAATCCACGCCCTTTGAGAAATTTAAAGTTTTTTATTTATTAATAGTAAAAACTAGGCCAATTAAAAAAACGAATTTTGTATAAATTGTTTTATTAAATAAAGAATGAAGGCAACTTTTGGTTACTGGTCCTGAACGGGTCATTTATTTCTGTGTTTAAATCCATGACCTTCAACGATAGTTATAAATATTAAAATTCAATTGGCTTAATTATTTGTTTTCCAAAAGTCTATATCTGATAAAAAACCAAATTCTAACTTTGAACGAATTTTTTTTTCAATTTTGTACCACCTTCTCTGAAAGAATTTACGCTTTCATCTTGTATAGAAAAAACCGTCCCACCGTTTTGACCAATATAAATGCTGCAGAATTTGAAGTATTTTTTAAATCGATGTTATATTGGATGAAATCGCAATTTATAAATACATCACTAAAAATAAACTAACCTTTGCTCTTGGAATATACTTGATACTAAAAACTAAACAAGTATCAAATATGTAATAAGTTTAAAATTATCGCTAACCAAAGTTTTAAAAGGAAAAATAAATATGCTCTATTTATCAGATTTGTTCATTTTACATAATTTCTCAACTAGGTCTTTTTTTTACACCTGTTTACGCTTTTTGATCATTTTTATGACAAATAGTGTATTTTTACCAATAAAACTTCGAAACCTGCATCGTAAATTATTAAGAAAATTAACACACTCTTGCCTCACTTACTTTTATCACATGCTGTCAAAAATAAAGAAAAAAGAATAGCACATGTATGATTTGACCGCTATTTTTTAATTCTAAAATAGTTGGGGATCACTAAATCACCGTTAATTGTTTTTTGGACGGACTCTGGCCTGTTTATTTGGAAATGAAAACAACAGGAGGTTGAACGTGTGATCATTGGTTCAAAACATACTTTTTGCTATAACAAAACACCATTGGTTGATGGCCGTTGTTTGCCAAATAATTCCGAGTATGTTATTTTTTTAAAGTTTTTAACCCTTTCAAACCAGGTGCATAAAAATGGGACTCTATTTTCGGAAAATTAATATAAGCTATTTTGAATAAACATATATAGTTGGATAATTCATACACTTCATCAAATGGAATGTGTTAAGTTTTGTAAATAGAAATTCAATTATTTTTTGGCCCCAAGGAATATTTGACTATTATTTGCGTAAATTCCCATGTATAATTGGTTATTTTTTTATGATTTTCCAATAGAGTAATATTGATTTTTTCAGGTATAAACATTTAACAGAAAATGGACATCATTATTGCACAATTCCGGAAGGGCTAAATGATGGTAACGTGACTTAAGGCCAGATTCCAATTGAATCGCCGTTCCTTAACCTAATTTTTACCCAATAAAGGTTTCGTATAAATCGCTTTTTTTAAAAAAGGCGTATTATTACAGAGTTCTTTATGTATACTGACTAATTAATTTTCAATCTTAATTCATAATAGAGAGGTGGTTGATATGTGATGTTGCTCTTCAATTCTGACACCTGAAATCACAGCTGAGTTAATTGAGCTATAATTTAGTACCCAGTATTCACGCTACCTTGATTTATCAAAGATAAAACCATATTACGTCGACTACTTATTAATTTCATAATTTACCTCATTGTTTTTATCAAAACGGAGTAGATGGATCTCTGGGTGCCAAAGAGCTACAGAAGCCCCCTTTTTTTCCCTGTTTTATTTACTTCTCCTCTTTTCCCTAACAACAGATAACGTTGTGTTTTGCGACTCCAGTGTAGAAAGAGAGGAGTGGTTTAGCGATCCCGAGAAAGCTACATCTTTTCTATTGTTGGTTGACAAGAATTATTTGCTCATAGTGAGTGGATGGCCTAACCAGATCCTAAAATACCAATGGCGGGTCCAGCATTATTAGCCCTTAGTCCTTTCCGGGTCTAAACGTGTATTGAGCTTCTATTTGTTGGCAGAAATTAACCCAATGGAAATTTTTAATTCTTAATAAAATGTTTGTATTGAGTGAAGAACAAATGCCATTTTTGTGCGGCTGACCCTAAAAGGGTTACTAATCTCACTAGCCAATTCGTTTTATGATCAAATCGCGTTTTTTTTAAAGAGGGATTTGCTATCTTATGCTTTTGTATTTGGAGAAAATAACCAGACCCTTCAAAGTCTTATTTGGTTAACTTACATTTATATATTCGCTAGTGGAATCCATTCATCCCAAAAAAATTTTCTTAAATTAAATAGAATCTGTTTCTGTATCCTTCGTCTTTGCTTATTTCTCCCTCCTATCCCCACAATAGCTTTTCTTCCTTATTTCGCTTTTTCACCCTGACAAGAATCTTCATATATTTCTTTCTTTTTATGTCACTAATTATTCCGCACTTTAGCTCGTTTTAACTTTTGACTCTTTCTATTATTTTATATATCCATATATACTTAGTCACTCTGATTCCCCGACGTCTTATTTCACCCAATTCTCTCCCAAAAATCACATTTATACACATATTTATTTAGCGGCTTCTTGTATCCAGTTCCTTTCAAACTCAGCCCTTTTATATTAAAAACATCATCAAAATATCCCACCAGCCACTTGGCCACAAACACTCTTTCTTCTCTACTCAATCGATTCCCCTCCACCCCCTTATCAAAGATAAAAATGTCTTGCTTTCAACCTATTATTAATGTCTTTAAGAATCTCTTTTCTTCATCATCCAAAAAGGTAACCAATACCACTACTGAAGCTAAAGCAGCGACCGATAGTGCCCCGAAACAAACCGTTACTTCTAACGCATTAGTTGTTTATGGTGCTGAGGGTAATGGTGCCTTAGTAAAATCTCCCGCATCCAATGCATTGGTCGTTTATTCTGAATCTGAGGGTGCTCTTGCCACGACTTCCACATCTACTCAATTAGTAAAAACCCAGTCCCCAATGGACACCACCCCTAACAAAATAGCTAAATATTAAGTATACTTTAATTATTTTTTTCCAAGCTCTTTTATTTTTTCATTAGCTAATTTTTACTAATCTAAGACAATAATTTTAACGTTCATACTTAAATACCATGCCCTTTTTCTCGTATATTTTATTAAAAATGGTCTATTGCATTATTTCAACTATTTTTGAATGAGTTATTCCAATTAGTTTTAAAAATAATGCACTTTACATATATATCGCTTAAATTATAACAGAATATCTGCCGAGTTGTAGCTATATTCTATTTTGAGGATGGCTTACATAAATGTTTACAAGTGTATTGTCTTGAAAGTTTGAATACGAACTGTCCTAGTTAGGTTTAATGGCATAACTCATGCAATATTTTGAATTATGTATTTCTAAAGCAGGTTTGGATTCTGTGAAGTATCGAACAATATCAAGTTTTCATGAACAGTTTTTCAAGCTAAATCAAGTGTTTGAAAAGGTAAGGTGGATAATTTTTTATCTTTCAATAAACATTTGAGGTAAAAACTGCCCCGATTTGCATCAAAATCTTATACAAACATAATTAGAGATTCTACGAGAAATAAAAAAACATTAGCCAGCTTAAATAGAGACAAGTGGTTCTTTTCCGGATTAACTGAATGTCATAAATAAGGACTTTGGTTATTTGTGATTAGTAAGGTACTTGCTAAGACTCACCCTCCATCCTTTCGACTTGCAAACCGAGATTTAAATAAAATTAAAATTAAAATAAAGAAGAAAATTAAAATCTTACCAGTATGGTTTATTGGTTGAAATTTTAACTCTTATTCCCTAAGCAGTCATTTTGTCTCATTTTGTCTCATTTATAATTATTTTTTTTAGCTAATATTCCAATAATGAATGATCTCCAACAAAAATTTCAGCCTACCGATTAGCTATGAATAAAAAATACGTGGTGGTGGGGCTGGTTGGAGGATTCCAAAATAAGAAAATAAATAAGAGTTTATACATAGTAGAAATCTAAAACCACGTATATTCTCACAATAGCAATTTTTACCAAATCATTAAAAGTATCAATTTATATTTTAGAATCCGAGTCATCGCTCCTAACCTGAATAAATCTTTTGTCCCTCACATATAATCAAGGATAAATTTTTGTAATTTTAAAATTAAATAGGGATGGTCTAAATATAATCTTTTGAATTCTTGGATGGGGCTTGAATTTTGGTCGTTGAACAAGAAAAATATTGTGATTTTTGATTTCAGCACAGCTCTTATAATAAAATAGGCGATTCTGCTTAAAAGTCTATCTAAAATCGATTCGATTTATTTTCTGCTACACATATCCACCCTCTGGACAAAACCTAATATTAAATATATTTTTATTTGGAAATACTCGCTTTATAGACTGGGGCTGTGGTGATAAAAAAAGGAAAAAGAATCTAAGGAATTTCTTAAATCCATTCTTATCGTTTACAGATCTGTTAGAGCGTTGAGGAGGGTAGGGCGATGTCATATTTGATATTTTTAAACTTTTTTTTTTATTACTATTATTTTTATACGCATGCTTTATAAATTCTTCAAGATATATAACAATAAATAAATTTAAAGGATTAAGCGTGTACCAATAGGCAAATAATAAAATTAAATTGTTTTTTACTAATAACTTTTATTACATCAAAAACCTTGCAGCAAACAATTTTAGCGTTGCTTATTGGTTTTTACATTTATCCAATAAAATAAGTCATCTTTATGTCATTTTCTTTTAATTTTAATTTTAATTACAGTCACCACTTAAATTATTTGATATATAGGCTAAAAATTCGTAAATTACTACTGGAATGTTTTACTATATGGGAGATTGTTTGTCGGAGCATTTTTTTTTCAAAAATTTCTTATACATTAATTTTTTTAGCACATATAATTGTCTCAATAGCCACATAATATTTTAAATATTGCGGCTAAACTTTCCTACTATAGATACTCGTCAACTATTGATCTTTATATTGGTTTTTTTAAACGAATAAAAAAGATCTTTTTATAAGTCAAAAAAATTATTGAAAAGGAAGTGGGAAACTTTTTATAGTAAAACTTCTGGTGCGCTAAAGAATCAGCCATTTGATGTATATGTCAGTAATCAACACCAACAAAAATATTTTAATACACGAAATTTCCCTAACAAAAGCATGGAATAAAAACTTTCATACATCTAAGATCTTGGAGTTTTATTTTAAATAACTATAGAATGTTAAATATTTTATTTTTAAATTAATATATCCAAAAATAAATTATATACTATACATTTTTTATAAAACGCTTATATTTATTTTCTAAAAGCGAAAATTTCTGTGTTTTCAAGAAAAAATCAATGTTTTAATTTTATAACCGGAATAAATCGTTATTATTGAGGAAATAGACCTATTCAAAAAATGTATTCATAAAAAAAGATAAATAATTATATTTAATTATACTATCGATGATTATATTTCAACAAAACAGTATATGGATTAAATGATCCTTAAAGGTTATATAATTAGCAAAAAATCGATTAAGATGGTTTGAAATTAGAATACCGAAATGTATAATTTGTAATAATACTACAAATTGTAATATATGTATATATCAGTTTATTCATTGATTAGTTCGTTAGGCAGTTTTTGAAGTGGTTTATTGAAATCGATAATGTAAAAAACGATATTAGAACCCCCCCCCCATCACTCTCTCTATAATACCGATAGATTAATAAGTTAATATAAAAAACTCAAGAAATCATTTTGAATCTTTATTTGTTCAAGAATAAGGATTTTAACTGTATTGAAAATATTATTGAAATTTCAACCAGATTTAAATATAAAAACCAAACTCAGCTTATTTTTAAAACATATAATCTTAATTATGAATGAATACATTTCTTTTTTTAATGATAATACATCTAGAAAACAAAAAAAATCAACTAAAAAAATACTGGAAGCCACTTTAATTACAAATTTTAGCTTAATGGAAATACTTTTTTTACTGTTATGGAAAAAAAAAGACTTACTTTATACATGTATTATCAAAGATATTGACGTTATACTATTTCAAGATATATGATTTGATTTTTTTATAGTTCTTTCTAAAATAAATTTCTGACCTCAATGTGTATTCAAGAGAATCAGAGGCTTAACTTCCCATTTATAAGCCAATATTTCTGATAATGATTTTTTTTATAGTTTAAAAAAAACTATCAATATTTTTTTTTGTTTTACAAAACATAGAATTTTTAGTATATACCAAAATTAAAAATACAACCAAATTTTTTTTTATAATATATATTAAATATATTTTCATTAAAATTATAATTTACTCTCAAAAATATGATTTTTTTTCATTATTAACCGTTATTATTTCCAAATAAAAAGAATTGAATCCCAAATACCCTGCAATATTATCTTTGGTATATTAAATTACCCCCCCCCTCCCACTTCCAAAATTAAATTTTAAATTTTAAAAAATTCTTACGCAACTTATCAAAAAAATCATTATTCATTGGAAAAAATATATAGGTGAGATTTTAGTAGCAAAATAAAATAAAATTCCATTTCATAAATTATCTGCATCTCTTCTTTCCTAAAAATTATTATCGTTTTTCAAAATTTTAAAAAAAAGGATCGAATAAAATTTATATTAGAAATATAATCAAAATAATTCCGCTGCGTTTTGATTAAAACGTATGAGGATTAGTTTTAAAATAGAAATCCCTATTTGTAAAATTTTTCTATTCGAGCTAAATAAGATTATTTACTAATCTATTTGATTCAGCACTGCTTTAAAAAATTTTGCATAATTTTTTCCTTTTCATATAAATATGTTATTTATATCGGATAAGGGTTAAAATCCTGTATACTCAGTCTATTTTTGATGGATTATTATTTTATAATACGACAGATTTAAGGAAAAAAAAAATGGTTTTGTACTTCCAATAGAGCTATTGATAAAAATTAAGTAATTTTTTTTAAAAAAACACCATTTTAAGCTGTAACTAACAAAACCATGCGCTGTTTTAATGAAAACCTAATTTTAAAATTTACATTCTTAAAAAAATTTAATGTAAAAAATAGGCAAAATGTTTCATTTTTTTGTATTAATCAAATATATGATTTTGCGATTCAAAAAATCATTATTGTAAATTTATACTTAATTGATCATCTAAAGAATGATTTTATTTTTTAAAATAGCCGAATTAACATATTCATCATTTAAATCACTAAAAAATTATACTTTATTATATTAATAGAAGATTCTATTTTCGTGTGGGATTTGGTGGTGAATGACTTATGTGAAAAAATGGAATTTTTCGAGAAAGAAGTATTCAAAAATCTAAAAAATTATACTAAAACAGTTTACCGATGTGTAAAATCTAATTATAATTGGTTTATTTTTACATTAAGGGTTTTTAGTTTTTATTATTTCATAATTAAGAGTTGTTAGAGAAACGATTACTGCGATTTTTTCGTGAAAAATTAAATTATTAGCAATAAATAAGATATTTTGGAATTACACAAAATTGGTGTAAATTCTAGAATTTTTAAGAAAAAATCATAAATATATTGTGATCTAGATGTAATTAATTTAATATAATCTACTCTATATTATTAAAAAATAAAGAATAAAAAATTAACCCAGCTAAAAAAGATTTTTTTGAAGAAATATGTAAAAAGATCTTGAAAAATATGATATAAATCTTCCATATTCAGCAGATTTTTCATTCAATATAGAAAATTTGATGATCACTGTGACATAAAAAAACCGAATAAAAATATCATCCTGAGCCACTAATTTATACTTGGATTCAAATTTAAAGCTTTTTTATGAAAATAATCCCTAAATAGTCTCAAGCATTATAGAAATAAATAATTAATATTTATTAATATCTATCTGTATTGTGAGCAGTGGAAATAAAATTTCCTATTTTTAGGTGTTTAAACCCATAAAAAAGAATTGAAAAACAAAAAAAATTAAACTTTTAAATTTCAAATCTCATTTCAGATTATGCTAGGCATTTAAAAAATGCTCTAGAAGATTTTTTCAGTTCTAATTGAAGACAGATTTTTTGCTTGATGTCGCCAAAAAAATTATGAAAATAGCTGGGAAAAGAATAAAAAAATTTCGATAAATTTTATCAATGATTTGCGGAAAACGAAGCTGCTCTCAACTTCTGAGATTTATGAAAAGGGGGGAAATGTCTTCGTAAACAAATGAGCACATCTTGGTGAACTAACTAAAATAATATCTGAAAGCATCTATGAATATTAAAAAACCAGTTTAAACTGGTATGAGGGATATTACATCTTTATTCCACCAAAAAGGAATTGGATTGAGAAATACAACAGAAAAATCAAATATCTTTATCATTTTTGGAAATATATTGGCAATAGAATTTTTTAAAAAATGTATCGAAATAATTAAAGATTCTGATATTGAATACATTCCATGTTACAGTAAAATAAATTCCAAAAATATTGTAGCATCTAGGGACAATTATTTTTTTTGAATCATATGTCAATTCTGAAAGAAAGAAAAAGCGCCCACGTATATTGGTATCTCAAAAAAAATGATATAAAAATTATCATTTTAATCACTAAGATTCATCAAAAAATGTCACTTATGACAACAAGAATTTTAAAAAAACACAGCAGCCTCTATACCATTTTTATAAGATATATTCACAGTGATTAATGAATATTTTTTTTAAATTAAACATAAGATATATAATATAATACTTAATTTATTTATAATTTACTCAAAATAATAAACTATGAATTAATACAGTTATCATATTTTTGAAAAAAAAAATTTACGTCTTAAGAGATGAGCATTTTTATTTTTATTTTGTTTTAAAAAAATAAAAATTAAAATATGTTTTACTATTTTTTAATTTATATCGATGTAATCTGAAAATAAATTTGGTAATAATGGCTAAGGAATGTAACCCACATACAAAGTGAACAATATTTTAGTTATTTTCGAAAAACTATAAATTCAGGATTATTTAAAAATTTTGGATTATATCCTATTTAAATATTTTTGATTTTTTTTAAAAAATTAATTAAGCAATCGAAATTTTTTTCAATACCGTTTTTTTTAATATATAAATATAAGGATATTATAATCAAGATATTTTTTTGTTTTCTATTAATATAATTTATCCATATCAAAAATAAAAAAACGAAAAAATGCAAATTTATAGTGCATTACTTTCAACGTTATAAAGAGCTTATATTTTTGTTTCTCGTTTCTTATTCGAAATTATACATTTCTTTTTTTTTATAAGGTTTGGATAATAGTATTGGGCGAGGAAGGATGGTTTAAATTGTGCTCGATGTATTTTGGATTTCTGGTTAAGCATAAAATTGATTTTTTTTTTTTCTGATGGAGGATGTAGAGATTTATATTTACAGGAAAAAAATGGACAGCTTAGATCCATATCTCGATGAATCTGTAATAAAAAAAAGCTTGTAAAAATTAATTTTATGTTAAAAATTCTATTATATAAGATTAAAAAACCATTATTAGCCCTGATTAATAGTCATTTTATTTTAAAAATTATTCCGACAACCCAAAGCCTAATTATAACAATTTTCTGCATTTGATAAAAATAATCGGGTAGCTTAAACTCCACGTAAACCCGTGTATGTTTTATTATATGTTACTAAAAACTTTAACAAAAACAACAAATGATTATATTTTTTTTAAAAATGTGAATTTATAAATAAAAGCGAAATTTCCCCTCAAAATATAGTAAATTTAATTAATTTCCTTTTTTTTATATTTAAAATACAATACAACCACGAATATGTGTCTTCTGAAAAGTATAATCCAAATAATATCAGAAGAATAATATCTGATATAATCATTGATGGTTAAATCAAAACCAATCCAAGATATCTCAAACAAAAAGTAAAAACATTTAATGGTACTATATGAATTGCATTTTTTTTCATATACTTAGCATTTTTAAGTAAAATTACGTATGTGTGGAACCTTAAATTATTTTTTTTAAAATAAAAAATTTTATTAGAATTTAGAAATATTATTTTATCTAATGAGTTTTTTATTTTCCCTATTTCTTAATATTTCCTGCAGTATGAAATTTTTTTATCTAATCTAATATATTTTATGCCACATTATAAAAAAAAAGCTGATCCATAATACTTCAGAAATTTTTTTTTATACTAGCTGGTTTCGACTCCGGTAATTTTTCTAGCATATAAATTAATATTTTTTTACCTCCTCCCATTTAGCTTTGTTCCAATTTTATGTCAATATTCTTTTTTTAAAAAATAAATGAAACAAAACACTTTTATTGAGATGATAAAAGAAAATGTAGTCATATTCAGTAAATATACAACGAGTAGCGAGTCTTCTTTTTACGAAATAAATTATTATAAAACGAAAATTCATCTCTATGTTCTATTTTAAGAGATAAAACTCATAATTTTTTTATTTTCGAAAGTTTTTGTGAAAAAATGATTTGACATATATTTTTTGACACAAATACTTTGAATAAATATGGGTTTTAATTTTCTTTTTTCATCTAAATTATTATTTATTTGTTTTTGAAAGTTTTTTTACGCCAATTCATTATTATAAAAAAAATAGGTTTAAATTTTTAAAATTTGTTACCTAAGAGGAGTATAATTATTAATAGCGATTTTAATAAAGCTATATTATATCGATCAAAAATTATTATATCACCAATGCACATATCTATGCTTTTGGACTCAGGCATGATTTATTTTTATCAGCCTTTTTTTTTCGGGAATCAGAAATTGGTTATATCTATAAAAATTCAAAAAATAAATGAATTCCATCCTATTTCCGAAATTTAAAGATATAATATTTTTATTTAAAATAATTTAAGTGGAACTTGCTTTAAAATATTCTAGTAAAGTTTTCAAATTGATTCGTGTTCTGTGTAAACAATTTGATAGCTCTTGTATACAGTAGTCAGATTTATTAGGCCCCCCTTTTTTTTTTTCTAATTTTCGGTTTTTTATCTTGGTAAGTGCTATATTTGATTGCTCCTTATAAAAAAATGAATGAATTCCGAATGGATATTTAACCTTTAAAAATCTTTAGTTTAGGATTAAATTTTCATCAAAAGCTTAACGAATTTAATTTAATTCGTGACAGATTTATTATCTATTATCCTATTAAAATTAAAAAAAAGAGTATTTTAGAAGCTGAATGGGTAAAAAATTCAAGGTTTAATAATTAAACCTTTCAGGTGCAAGATTATTTTATAAAAAAATCGAACTTTTCAAAGAAAATTTTATTTTCTAACACAACTAATTGGATTATAATCTAATAGATTATCAATAGCTTAGTAACAAAATTATAATGGTAATATTTTTCCGCTACCATAACATAATTGTGGCTAACAATTACAAAAAAATTTAAATTTAGCTTCGATTAAAAAAATTTTATATCCCGTATAAGAGTATTTCCTCTTACCATTTTTTTTACTGAAATCTCATTATTAATCAATAATTGTATTTTATGATCAGTTAGTCGAAAAATTCCTATATTTTTAGAATATTTTTTGCTCATTATTTTGTAAAAAAAAAAACAAGGATCTAATTAGCGCTTTAAATTCGGCTATAAATAAAGGTATTAGTAAAATGAAGACCGTTTCAAGTGTAAAAACTTATTAAATAAACAATTTAAAACGTTTAATTATTTAATGATAGATTCTTCAAAAAGAAAACTGGCCTTAAAAATTAGGATATTTTCAAATCGAAACACGAAATACTTGCACAATTAATGAAAAATTTTTAAAAAGCCAAGCATAAAGATTATATGGAATAAAGAATGAAAAAAATGGAATGTAAAATATAATTTTTCTACAACTATTTCAGATTTTTCCATCTTATTGCAATAAAAATTTATGTTTTAAATATAAAAAAACTTATAAATATTTGGTGGTGGTGCTTTAGAGAATTTCTTTCGATAAACTTTAAAACTTTGGATTCCATATTTTTATAAATATATTCTTGGTGAAAAAGAGTTTAAAAAAGTTTATTTTGATTTATTTTGATTTATTTTGATAAAAAATTATACTAAACTACTTCAAATAATGCCAATTAATATTTTTAGAAATGGTGAGGATTTATTCGGGGTAAAAAAACACTATCATCACAATTTGTTGAAAAAATTGATGTTTTTATACCAAAAAAACATGATCTTTTATTCTATATAACATTAAAATTAATTTTTTTAAAAAAAAAATTCAACTAAATAGGAGAGCTATATGTTAAAAAATATTATTTGAGTTGAATAAAATTTTATTTTTTGTCTGGCGCTTTATTTATAAAGCGGATCACCTAAATTTTATCAAAGATAAAACCACTGTTGTAATTCATATTACAATTTAAGATATTCTATTTCTCAGCAATAATAGAATTGTGAAATTTGTAAAAAAATGTGTAAATTTTGAAACAATTTGATGGAAAAAGTATTATATTGATTATAATTTTCTTTTCAATTTATAAATTTATGTGAAATAGGCTGTATGAATATTAAATATTTTTTTCTCCCAACAATAAAATACTTTTCAGTCGTTTGAGTGCATAATTTTTGCACTTTTAAAAGTAAAATAAAATAAAAACTCGCGTATTATTGTACTATTCATGGTTGATAATAATTTTGGAGGCACAAAACGATCCTAATGTAAGAAATTGCAGAATATGAACATCTCAAAGCATGATTAATTCATCCTTTTAGTACTTTCTGGTAAATATTTGATAGAAAAACACAGAAATCAACAGTATGGTATATCTCGGTATTTTTCAGCTGTTTAAAGGAATATCTAGAAAATCTATATTATAATTGGGTAGTACCCTATTAGTATTAATCCTGTTAGAAATAAGCTCTATATAGGATCTCAATTTTTTCAAAAAAAAATTCTTTGTCGAAGATCTTAATCCTATATTGATTTTAAATTCGGTAATAAATCTAATTAAAGATATTACAGATTGAGTTTAACATTTCCTAGATTGTATCCAATTCTCATAAGTATAGAGTCAGTCAAGGTAAAATAATCATACTGTGCTAGATTAATATCTTTTTTTTTATTATTCGGTTTATTTTTTTGGTATTTTTTAGCATGATCTTTATTAGGTTATATTAAAAAAAAACTTTGTGATAAAAAAAGTTAGCAAAGGAAAATATTAATATGAGGTGAACAGTAAATTTAAATAAAATTTTAACTTATTTATATACCTAATAAAATGTAAGAATATTCATTTCTGAATCCCTGTTTGAAGAAAAAAATTCATATATAAGGATATATAACAAAATTTTAAAGCTATTTATAAAATATTTTTGAGTTGATAAATCATTTTCTTATTTTTAAATGAAATAATTATTGATAATTTTTTCGTTTTTTTTTAAAAAAATTGATAAAATGGAATTCATTACTTACTTTTCCTTTGACAATAGTATGAAAATTGAACCTATTATAACCATATAATCATTGAAAAATAAAAAATATATGAAAATCACTATATTATATGTAAATTTCATTATTTAGATTAACTGATTAAATTTAGTTTTTTTACGCTTCTCTACTTATACTAATTAATTGTCTTGTTTATGATGGGGTTTTTTTTCAAATTTGGAAACTTTTAATTTGCAAAAAGATGAAATTTAACGTTATCAGCGATTTTATAGTTAAAAAGATATACCTAAAAGGCAAAATTGAAAATATTCAAATAATCACATGTTTATAGATAAAAAATACAAATAAAAGTGCCCATATTATCTTAATATTGGTACTTTATAAGCTTCGTTGAGTATCTTTCGCCATAATCACCATAATCTTATTATTTTTCACAAGAAAAAGTAATAAAATTGAACAAACAAAAAAATGAAAGTTTAACCTATCTCGAGATTAAAATAAGTTAATTTTGTTTTATTTAAATGATTATTTAACTTATTAGGGAAATTCTTCGATTATAGAATCCCTTGATACATCATTTTACCGTTACTAAATACAAAAAACCCAAAATAAATACAGCTAAAATAATTAAAACCTACTTTATAATTAAAAAGTAATGAATGTTATTAAAAAACTTTAGTTCTAATAATTTTCGACCCTAAAATCTAAATTTATTTGAAGATTTGGATTTCGGTGGTTTTAATCGTAAGTTTCTAAGGTTTTCAGTTATGCAGGTAAAATTCTGTATTTATTTTTGTATTCATATTCAAATTCATTTATTTTTACAGCTCTTAATATTCAATATCCATAAAAATAACTATTTAATCAATCTCTTTCTATTTGATATTAAATAAAAACAAACCTTAATCAATACCTCTGTCTTTAATAAAATTATTATACGATAAAATGGATCTATTCATGTACGAATATAAATCAATAAAAGCAAATTAAAACTATAATATAAAAAGGAAAAAAAAATTTGAGGCTATCTTATCGATAATGTTTTTTTTAAAAATATAAATTCAAATATCTGACAAGATTTACATATAAAATAACAGTATATATATATCTATGTTTTTTTTTAAATGAAAAATCATGGTTTATATTTAATTATAACAATATATAAACGTAATATAGGCTAATGTTCTAAAAAAATATCAATAAAATTATACTGAATACAAATAAATACCATTTTCACTATTAAAATATTCTTTTAAAGATATTTTAGAGTCTTTATATTTCAATAAAAAGAATTAGAAATAGATTTTTTCATTCAATATTAAGAATGAACTTTATAATAATGATAGTTTTACTTTTTTGAGCTTTATTGGAATATCTTATAATATTTACCTTTTTTTATAAAAAAAAAACGATGATCATACTTATAAAAGTATCAGATTATAAAATCAAAGTGAAATAGTTTACTTACTAATCATGCTATTATATAGTCATTAGCTTAAAAAATTCTGCAGGTTCAACAATATTTTACATTTTATAAAGTATTTTTTCGAAATCAATTGGAATATTCCAATTGCAATCAAATATAATAATAATAATAGAAACATCATTGATTTAAATAAAATTTTGTAAAGCATGGTTTATCTTCTCTCATGCAAAGATTGGTTTGGCATATACTGAAAGTCTATACTTTTCGTGTTTTTTTCCTTCCGGAAACACATAAATTTCATCTTTTTTTTTTCCCTTTTATAGGAAGGTGCTTTTAATTTGATATTCTTATGTAATCTGAAGTGTATTTATTGTTATTTTTTATTTTCGCTGTTCTAAAAGATCTCAGTTGATTTATTTTAGATATTTTATTAGCGAAAACCCCATCAAATATATCAAGCATAAATTCTTTAATCTTTTTTTTTTATTATTCGATAATTTTTCTGGGTAATTTTCCTGTATTTTGCAGTATAAAATATAAGAATTGACAATATTTATATCGATAAAATTGAAAAAAATTCTGTGCCACCATTTGTGGCTTTTTTTATCTATTTCATAAAATTATTTCCTTTGACCCGATTTATCAACTAAATGCATATATTTATTATATTCTAAAGTCATCTGAGGAATTGGAACTTCTTTGTTTGTTCCATCAAATTGTGTTCTCTTATTTACAGATTGAATCCTTGGGTTGTGATAATTTTAAATTACACGGAAAGGTTTGAAATAAATCCATTTATTTACTGATAGTCCTTATTTAGATCCAAAACAGTCCCATTCATAGCTTTATATATTGGAATTTTTCGAAAATTTAGGTATATTTTTTGCAGTATTTTTGACCGTTCCACATGCGTAATTTTTTTTTTTTTTTTTTCAAATAAATCATGATGAGGACAGAAGTAAAAAAAATATCGAAAAATATTGTATGATTTTTCGATTATAAATCTGATATTAGCAAAAATACCACTTTAAAACCTAAACCCCTAACAAGAATTTTATCAATTTTTCCTTGATAAATTTCAAAACTCCAACAATACCCCGATTGGACAGAAAGGATCCAAACTTTAAAACAACTTTTAATGAGTTTTAAAGGTAATTATATCTGTTTGAGCTTCTCTCTTTGAATTTAATTTTAGATTCATTAATCGCAATAATTTGGGATGTATTATAATTATTTGAAAATTTTATTTAATGTACTTGATAAAGTAATTAATTTTTTTCGATTTTTCTTGAGAGATAAAATTTCGAGAGCTATTTTCATAGTCATCTGAAACATGGAAATTCGATAAAATATATCCAAATCTTTTCGAGCTCATAATATCCGAAATAAAATAATCACTGAGTTTTGGATCTGTATTCCGAAAATCCCCACAAGAGGGTGATTTTTTAATTTCCGTTAAAATATTTATAGCTAAAAATATTTCAACTCTTCAAAATTAATTTTGGTTTGTATTTTTTTTTTAATTTTAATTGGCGTAGCTATTAGAAAATTTTAAAATTGCACCATAAATTTCATCTTTAGGAAACAGATTAAAATTTTTATATGGCTAAATACCTGAAAATTTTAAAATAGATTTTGGTATAATAAAATCACCTTCAAAGGGAGCTATATTTTTATCAATATTTATATTTTTCTCTCCAAGATATCGCAGAAATATCTGATATTCATATATATTCTTGTGAATATATACTATTCTGAGATTAATCGAAAAAAATTTCTCAAATGAATCTTCAAGTAACTTCTTAGAGTTAGAAATAAAGTTTTTTGAAAATTGAATTGATAGAAAAAAAATAAATTCAAAAGGTGAAAATTTTCACTCATCATCGGTTTTAAAAGAAATTTTTTTAATAAAAAGCAAAAAATTTCAACAAAAATTATCTGTAAAATAATTAGGAATAGAAAATAAATGATAAATGTGTGTATAATGGTAAAATAAGTATGTTTAATTTTAAATTTCTTAAAAAAAAAGTTATGACACAATTTAAAAAAAAAAAATCACAGATAAAAAACAAAATTAATATTTTATAATCAATATTGTATAGTAATAGTGACTAAAAATAAATTGAAATATTAATTAATTAAATTAAATTATATTTTAAAACATATGAGGGTTGATAAGTATATATAATAAAAAAAATTTAACTAAAATATTCAATAAAAGTCCCATAAAAAATATATTTAAAATAAAAATATGATAATTTTAAAGTAAATATATGTGCTTATAACAAAATTTTTTAAAATATTAACAAAAACAATAATATAAAAGTTTTTCTTTATTTAGTAAAATTATATATCGATTAAAACCAGAAAGATTTTTTTAAAATGTTCAAAATTACTATTATTATTATATCTTAAGATAATAAATTAATTATAAATCACAAAAACGTGTTATGGAAAATTTGAAATGCTTTATACAGCGAAAATTATATTTCTCGAATTTAAATTTATAGGAGTTAAAAACTGTATACCACGAGAAAATAATACCGTACTCAAAATTTTTATTTTTATATAAAATATGTTCAAATTTTTGACACTAATTAACAAATTTCGCGAAAATTGATATAAAGCGTTATTATAGGTTTATCTATTGATATAAGATCTATTATTGATAGTCATTTATTTTTATAATTTTTTTTATACTTTAGATCAGTTTGTTCCAAATTACTTTAATTACGAAAAATTAAATTTATATTACTGCTTTTTTTTGTAAGTTATACTTTTATAATTTTTTCCATTTATAATTTTATTTTTTGATTTCTAAAATATTCTTTATTCTTTTTATTATACATTTTCATTGGTATTTAAGTTGATTATGGGTTTATTATTTCAATCTTCACAATTTTAAAATCATATTATTTCTTTTTTTCAATGTATTTCATAAGATTTTGTCTATAATTTCTTCATGTATAAATATATATTTATATTTACAAGTAATTTGATCACTAAGTAAATCATTTACTGAAATTACGTCTTTTATTCATCCTATTTCATGGGGTTTTCGTATTACATAAAATAGTATGTATCTCGAAATAATGAAATTTATATTTCACTCAAATTAAATCTTTTACCTACACTAAATTTTGAATATATATTAATTTGAATTTTTATAAATTTATTATAAAAAAATTACAAATAAATTTATAATGGTTTATATCTATTGGTATATTTTCAATAAATTATTTTTAAATTTAATTTCTACTGAGCCAAATTTTGACTGTACGGACGTCTGTGACCTCAGTATATGTATCATTTTATTGTATCTTTTCCCCTGGAAGTGTTAAGATAGAATCTGATTTTTATTAGCTGTAATCAAAAAATATTATTTATTTTTTGACTATTTTTGTAATTATTTTCTAAATATTCACTATTTTTGAAATTACCTTTAAAAAAAGGAAAAGTTTGTTTCATAATTAGAATGTATATTTTAATAATAAACAGTGTCCATATGCTATGAAAAATTGGTTCAATCAAAATTATAAATAAAAACAGAGATAAAAGTGATCCGAAATTCTAAATATATCAGTATTCAAGAAAAAAAATTTCTCGGAAACGGCATCAGATTTCAAAAACCAATTTTTTTTGTCAAGATATGACTGGTGTAAATGGAGGTCATATTTTTTCCAGTATACTTAAATATTGGTGTGGAAAACTCGAAAATAGATAATAATTTTGCAAAATAATTAAGAATAAAATAAGTGAATCCGTAAAAATAATTTTTATATGAATTCAATGAGTGTTCAATCAGCCTCGATTTAAAAATATGTTTTAGTAAACATTAAAATTGTAAAAGATCTAATTTTAACTCTATCTTTTAACTTAATTGACAAAAAAGCCGTTTAAATCTTATTCATTTTAGAAAAATTCCATAATTTAAAATTTAAAATATTTATAATAAAATCGAAAAAAATATTTTTTTAATTAGATTGTAATATGCACTTAGTTCAAAAAATTATCAAACATTTATTAAAAAAATAGATAATTTTTTCTGATGAAGAGTAGTATCCATACTATAATGGATCCGGGTCTATGATAGATAAAATGAAATAATTCAAAAATGGAATATAAATTATTTGAAAGTAGAAAAATATTACTAAACTTATAAAAAATTATCAACATTCTTTTATCTGATTTGAAGATTTTAGAAAAAAAAACATATCCAATAAGTGAGTTGAAAAGTGAATAAGCATTAATGAACCATTTATACGGCTTTAAAAGTTATGAGTTACTTCTTAATATTATTCTATAAGCGAATACCAAAATTTCAATCTTCTGAAAATATGTTTTTATATTGAATAAAAAAAATTATAAACAGTTTAATATAATGTTTTAAACTTTGAGATTTATCAGCGAAAAACTCAAATATGAAAAAATAGTAATTAAAATTTTACTGATATTACACTTTTGACTTCGAAAGAAACACAAAAAAAAACTTTAAATTTTTGAATTGGCGCGAGTTCTCAGTTTTGGGGTCACCAGAGGAGGAAATTCTAAAAAATTGTGGCAAAAAAAAGCACTGATATTTGAAAGAATACAAATATTATGACACTATTATTGCTCTAATTCAAAAATTGGATGTGTAGAAGGGATGTTATTCGATTTTTATTATTGGTAAAATGGGAATAAAATTGAAAAAATTCTTAGAGCCTAATTGTAATTAGAATTTTATAATTTCTCCACGTTTTTTCAAAAAATACATTTTTATTTTCACCTAGTTGCACTAAATTTCGCCAATTCTCACAGTGTTACAATAATTTACAAATTTTTATAGTTTTTCCCAATTAATATGATATAAAAGTTACTAATTTTGCTCAAAATATTTTTTTTATTTTCATCGGTTAATATATTAAAGCTTATCCAGTAAAACAATATTCTACTGTTTACAGCGAATAATTTTCAATAGCTTAATGTAAAGCAATCCGATAAAAAGACAAATTTGACTAAGGAACTCGCCCTTGAACCAATTCCCAGAGGGTACGGAGCCGCTAGAGCGACAGATGGGAGTGGGATGAAATTTTATTATTTTTTCCTTTTATTGTATTTTTTATTTTAGTTTTATTCTAGTATTTAAATATTATAAATAAAATTCCCTTTAAAAAAAAAAAAAAGACTAAGGAACTCGTTAGAACTTAAATTTTCTAAATGTTTATGTTTATTTTAGCAATAATTGGGTAAAGTTTAAATTTGTGCAAATTCGCTAAATTTTGCATTATTATTTGTAAAAATATGGATATATTTATTTCTCCCCATTTATTTAACCCTTTGTCATGAGGATAGCATATTGTTTTTTTTTATAGATTTTAATAAGTCTGTACGGGAGATTATTCGATAAAAAAGTGTCTTGTTTTAGGTTAACATTCATTCATCTCTAAAATAGACATAAATTGATGAAAATAATGAAATATCGCCAAAAATAAAAAATGGCCGCCATTTTTGACATTTTTCTAATAAATTTATAGCAAAAATTGAACATGATTGAGCTAAAAAACCGGATTTTTATAAGATGAAACTGGATTATATATAGTATTAATTTAATTGTAACGAATAGCGTCAATTTCTATTAAAAGCTTAGGTTACTATCAACTGTTATGGATATATATATTTTCTTTTTAAGAATTTTCGCAGTATTTAACACAATTAATATTAAACTCTAATCTCTTTTAAATTATATGTTAATATAATCTATAATGCGATCTAATTTTCATCTGAGCTACACACTGCATATTTTTTTTAGAACCACAATCATAGAGATTTTTTATGTTCTTTCAAAGATGAAGATCTTTTTGAACCAATTTTTTAGAGATTCCTCATCTAGTGACTTCAAAAATTACTGTTACTCCAATTCAAAATTTACGTGTTTTGCGTGTGTTTCTTTGGAAGCTAAAACGCTAACATAGATAAAAAATTACGAAAATTTGTATAAGATGGAATGTGTTGCCTATTAAACTTGAGATTTAAATCATTTATGTAAACTGTATATAAAATTTTTTATTAAATTAAAAAAGCCTTTTTTCAAAAACTTGTGCTTTTGGTTTTAGGTTCCAATAGAATAATATTCAGAAATAACACATGCTTTTTAAAACCATATAAATAGTTCATTAATGCATGAGCATTTTTCAAATTACTTATTGGATATATTTGTTGTAATAAATCTGCAATCAGATAAAAAAATTTTGGCGATTTTTTAATAGTTTTGACGGTATTTCTCTGCTTTCATAGTATTTTTTATTTTATTGGCGTATTATTTCTTATTACACTTGTTTTAAACATTTTCATTTATAGCTTATTAATATGTTCAAAAATTGCTCAAATTTAGAGCTTAAAATTATTTTTATTGGTTTACTACCAAGATCAGACAGTTTTTATGTTTAATTTAAAAAAACTACGAAAAAGAAAATAAAAAATAGATATAAGTAAAGGGCCCGCTTCATCAAAGAATCTCCCATTTACCGATTTACGCAATATGGCCAATAAAATGTAAAGTATTATAAATAAAAATCAAATTAGAATAAATATTGGTCATTCAAAAAAGCGTGAAATAGACTACCAGAGAAGAGTGATTTTATTGAAAATTTATCTCTTTTAGGGTTGGGGGGTACAAATATGACCTTCATTTTCAAGTAAAAAAAATATTTTATGAAAAATCAACCCTTCAATTGGTTTTCCTTTTATTATCTAATAATAAATATTTAATTTCATAATTAGTGGCACAAAATATTTGTGGGCCCAGAAAGTTTTTTTTTTTGCAGAATTTCCCTGAGACAGTTAAGTAGGATAGATATTAGCCAAAACGATGACATAATTTAGTCTACTGGTGACAGAAGAACCAACCCTTTTCAAGGTGATGGTACAAAAAATGGATTTCTTTTTCATTTAAAGGTTAACCTTGGATATTAAAAAACAAACTATTATGTAAATACAAAAATACCAACTAAACTCTGTAATTTATACTGAAAGAGTGGAGGCAGGAGTTTAAGCCCAGAATTGGTTAAATAACGCGCAAAGAGTGTAAATAATTATTCAATATTGCAAAATAGAAATATCTAACATTCCTATTATATCATCTTACCACACACAGCTACTAATCTACTTTGACATAGTCAATATGACGATATTACAATATGTTTTCATGAATCTATTTTACATACCAAACACCATTATTAACAAATAGTTTTTCACCTCTTGGTTATTTTCTTGAAATTCAATATATCTTATAAATTTACAACATTTTACAGTTGTTCACTTCTTATTTTGGTATAAATTAGTAACATTTTATCATCACTATTTAACTCTTTCGTCCAATATTTATCCACTTAATTTGTAACTTAATATTAACGATATCTATTGGTTGGATCATAATTATAGTATATTTATTTAAAATTCAGCTAATCTTTTTACGTATAACGTACTTGTTCTAAAGAGCAAATAAATATAAAATACGTAATAGGGATAAAAAAACACTAATCAGAGTCTTCACTGTGCCAATAAATATTTCCTATTTACAAGACTTGATATCATCTGTGTAAATTTTGAATCTAAATATTTTATTTTGAATCCGTTTACGCTTGAGTGATTTTTTTTAAAAAAGATATTTTTGCCGATTTGACCCGAAACCTATCGATTAAATATATATCGAATTGCACTATCCCCAACCCCCCACCCCCGAAATCCCTGCCAATATTTATACCACATGCTGTAAAAAAAAATACTGGTCGTGATTTTTTATATTTTTTTTAAATTTCGTTTCGAAAAAAAACGGCTGACTGTTTTTTATTCTCGAGTGGTTCAATACAACTCTCAGTTAATTTTTTTTGGAGGGGGGGGGGGTTGAATCCAGCTCTATTTTTTTCAATAAATACAAAAGAAGTTTGTTCGTGTGACCATTGGCCATTGCATTACTTTTCGTTTTTATAATTGAGCAAAGTTGATCTATCGTACTTTTTTGACTGGTCATTAACAAAGGCCCTACATAATTCTGTTTTTTTTCCAAGATGTAATATCCTTGGCGGTCTATAGACTAAATTACACCATATTTATTGCCAGCATTTAATTTAATGTTTTCACATATAATGCCAATATTTAAGCTACATTTTTTATCATATGTAACCAATATTTAAGTTACATGTTTTCTTTTATACAGCCAATATTTAAGTTACTTGTTTTCATTTGAAGTAAATTCATAATTAGGTTATTAAAATAATTTTAATTTCATCGAATAGAAGAATTTAGATCGCTCTGTTAGTTAAAGATATACTCAAACCTTCCCTTTGTACCCCCTCTCCATCTCCTCCCTCTCAACAAGCGGATTTATTTTTGAGATTTAGAGGAAGGCAGAGGAAATTGGGAGAGTGATCTTTAAAAAAAGCACTGTTTCGTTTTCTTTATTTCATTATAGTGATGGATAGCCCAACCAGCCTCGAGTGCACCAATAGGTGATCTGGAGTTTTTAGTTTTTAATAGTCTCACTATTCTATTCATTATAGAAAAAATCACGTTTAACAAATGTGGATCTTTTACATATTTTTTGTATTTTGAGGGCAAGTGTGTATCTGATTTGAAAAAATAAACTAATCCCTTCAAATATTCTTTTCATCGAATCTTTACAGATTCACTAGTGTTATTCTTTATTTTATTATTTTTTTTCAATATAAAAAGAAGCTTCCTTCGAAATTGCATCTCAAATCTCACATCTCACACCCCCCCATCCCCTCCCCTCCCCTATTTTATTTTTATCTTTTGGCAAATATAAAATATTTTTACTTTAGCTTTTTGTAATTGATTTTTCTACTCTTTATCGTGTGCTAACTTTTAATTCCTTTTACTCTTTTACCCCCCCCCCTCGATTTCTCTATAATATTATCCTACCCAACCTCCTATAAAACTTATATTTTTCTATTTTGTCTAACTACACCATAAATACGGCACCTTTCAACTGCCATACTGATTGATTAGATCTAATATTTCACACATAACGTCAACCAATTGGCTAAAAATCTTTTCCCCTTCTCCCACCCGTGTACTCGGATTTTCCTTGCTTTATCTAAAACCAAAATGTTCTGCATCCTTCCCATCATTATGTTAGGTAGTGTCGGAAGCGGATTCCTTATACCAGTTAGACTGGTACAAATCTTCGCTTCGAAACTGTTGTTGTGTAGCCAAAGATGAGGCAACGCTAGGCATACTATTACTAGTACGCCTATCGCCCTCATCCAGCAGAGACCTTAGGGCAGGTATTATTTCCCTACTCCGCCTATCTACACTTCGCCCGTTGCTCCCTGCACTTACAACGCTAAGCGTTTGTACAGCCCCCACGGTAGGAATAATAGGCGAGAACCTTACCGGGGGTTTGGGATCAGCACTTAACGAAAGGCCCAACAACGAAGACACTAAGTCTTCCATTATCGGTTCACCCGCTAAGTTAACTGCTGGGTCTAAGTCGTCGCCCAGCGCGGCAACTTCAGAAAGAGAAGATA